>MCJB01035230.1:10622-62973 GCA_002018475.1 Nicotiana obtusifolia | reverse complement strand
CATTATGCTATGGGGACAAAGCCCAAGCGAAAATAATCAAAATTACTAGAAAATCCCGAAATTAGCAAAACCCGAGCCCCAGGGCCACTTCTCAAAATTCAGAAATTATCACTCCAACGGGTTCCTTATCTCCTCACGAGTTCAACAATATAAAATTTGTCGAATTCCGACACCGGATCGACCTCTAACCCTCACACCTAAGCCTTAGGGTTTTCCACAATTTTTCCAACTTAAATCACCAATTAATTGTTAAAAATAGTGATAAACTTAGGTAATTCCTCCAAAATTGAGTTAGGAATACTTACCCCGATGTTTCTCTTGGAAACCCTCCAAGAATTGCTTCAAAACTTGTTTCAATCCGAGTTCTATGGCCCCAAGTATGTTTAAGATGACAAAAACTCTTCCTTCAAAAATTTGTCCATGAAAATCTCCTTTGTATATAGTTTTGAGGTTGATTTAGGGTGATTCTATGGTGTTTGAAGGTGTTCCTCTTCGTGGGTAACGAAAATGGGTCTTATAGAACAAGATGGGCATTGGATTCTACTTAAAGGTATAAAAAAAATCGGGTTAAAACACCCCTGTCAGGTCAAAAATGCGATCCTCTATGCCAAAAATGCGGTCCGCATTTCACCTTTGCGGTTCGCATTTTTTGTCGCGGATCTCTAATAGCTCTCCTGCATCTGAGGCTAATTTTAGATCTTATTCCGGTTTGCATGCAGAAAGACCAGCTTTTGACAATAAATCCAATGAATACTTGCACTGGGTTCCAAAACTCTTTGCGACCTCATCACTTTAATCTCCAGAAGAGACTTTGAGTCTCCTAAATCTTTCATATCAAACGCAGCTTAGGTGGAGGGCGAAGAAGGCCTCCTTCCGGGGGGGGCCAAGCCATCAGTGAGATACCACTCTGGAAGAGCTAGAATTCTAACCTTGTGCCAGGACCTCGCCCCAAGTTCTGTCTTAGTTTGCGACATTCTGTGTCAAAATGCGACCAAAATGCGGTCAGATCTGCGATCGCAGATCTGACATTTTTGTTTCCCTCGTCGCGAAAATAGGCATAACTTTCTCATACGATGTCCGAATTGGACGATTCTTTTTGCTATGGCTCTGAAATTTCGATACGGATCTAATTCTTCACTCAAAACTGAATTTGGAGCCCATTTGCATCATATTATACCACTTATTCTTGAACATACGACGTCGACACATCCTTAAAATGCCTAAGTTATGCTCTATCAACCATCCAAAATCCATTGGAGACCCTCGGGACTTCAACCAAACACGCCAACATGTCTCATAACATTATTCAAACTTGTTCCAACCTTCGGAACGTTCAAACCAACATCATAACATCAAATTCGCATCGGATTCAAGCCTAAGGATCTCAAAATCTTCTAAATCGCTCTTTTGATCTAAACCCGACCAAACCACGTCCGAATGACCTGAAATTTTGCACACAAGTCATAAATCACATATCGAAGCTACAGAAACTTTCGGAATTCCATTCCGACCCTCGGATCAAAATCCCGCCTATCAACCGGAAATCGCCAAAATTCTAATTTCACCAATTCAAGCCTAATTCTACACGGAACCTCCAAAACTAATTCCGATCACTCTCCTAAGTCATAAATCCTCTCCCGAAACTAACCGAGTGATCAGAATTCACATCCGACCCCTCTAACTCATAATTCAACATACAGTTGACTTTTACATCTTAAGCCTCCGTGAAAGAGACTAAGTGTCTCATTTCTTACCGATTTCACTCCGAATGCAAATTACTCAATTAAATTACGTATAACACTGATAACAAGGCATAATGATACAGATATTGGGGAAGACGGAGCGGTAACCCATGAGACGATTTACCGTGTCGTCACATTCTCCCCCTCTTAAACAAACGTTCGTCCTCGAACGTGCTAAGGACTATTCCGAGGAAATTAAATTTCTATGTGTATCATTACACACACTTGCGGGTGATTCTACGTCCCCGCTAACTTAACATGGATCCGACAACGCCTTCTCAATTGAAGATTATTTCTTTTATCCACATTCATAAACTTTAAAGCCAAATTTCTTACAGCCCAATTAATTCAACACAACATGTTAGTCACAATCGGCTGTAGCAACTCGTGCTTGCGCGCCCATCATTTTTATGCCCATAACCACGTCTCTGGTCATAATAGCTGTTCATACTTAATTGCAGCATCCTCAATTAACTTCATTTTAACTGAAACCTCGTTTCAAATTTTCACAACACTGCTAGCAATTCGCGAGGCATTAAGACCTCATAATCATTTACTCAAATCTACGAGTCACATTCAACGCCAACTAGGCACTCACCTTGTAGGTTAAAACTCAATAATTACAGCACGAATATGGCTAAATGTGCACAGAAATACATAGAAGAATTATCAAATAAGCCTAACAAGCATGGCTCCCTATCAGTACTATAGTACCAATTTAATTCCACACAGGGGGAATTTAAAACACATAATTTTCATCGCAAGGATCTCGTCCTTATATAACTTCCACCGCGGCTTATAGCCCGGTTTAAACTTTTCACATCATATTAAAATGCGAGGATCTCGTCCTCAACTCTGAATCACAAGTAATATGCACATCGTGCCAACTGAAATCTATCCATTTCTCCTTTAAAAATAATTTTTGTAATCGAAATCACGACACATAATAACTCCCACACCGGTAGGGCATATAATTCATAAAGCTTTAATCAATTATCCCGAAATTACACGAAAACCCATTGTAGTGAGTAATAGAAAGTCACTTTTGGACTCATTGCCCTCAATAGTGTACAAAACAAAAATGATAGACTCGATTAAGGCCATCAAAATCTCCCAATAGCGATAAACACAGTAGTAGAGTACAAATTCACAAACTCACCATATAAGTCGAATTCCCATAATAACATCCTCCGACCACAATAGCTGAAATTTCAGTAATCTGGCGCCCGCAACACATCTCATGACGCATATAAATCTTGTTCCAAATCTCGCAATACTGCCATGACGAATGAGACGTGTAGGAGCTCGTAGCCACTTACCGAATCAATAATTCATGGAGTCTCTCATCCTGTCAAGAGCCATTACCTCATTCTGAACTGAATATTGATGTTTCCTTTTAATGTGCCTTATGTAAATCTGATTGCATAGATTTCAGCTCCAATAATCTCATCTCACTCGGTGCAAGCTGCTCACGCAATAAGCCGCTTCAAACACAGACTCAGCACTCATATGGCGCCATTAATGCGCCGACAAGCTACAGTTTGAACATGACACATAATGAGGGACAAACTCTGGAAAAGAGTTATCCAGCCCGCGTAATGAATAAACGGTCAAACAGATGTTACGAACCCTTCTCAAAGGATGAGAAACAAAATACGCGGGAAGAGGTATAGGGGACCGTACTCAACATAACACTGTTGCGGCACGCAACTCGATCCACACATGATACCGTTACGTGAGATTAAAAGAATTTCTCATAACCCCTGAACCATTAGTAGAATGAATACTTCATTGGCTATAACCCCTTTCACTTAACTCATTTCAGAATAACCATGGCAACAGGAAACTGAATTCCCATAACCACAGAGAATACAAACCTCAAGTTGTGGTGTAAACCATCATGACTCTTCCGGAGTCCATTCACAAAAAAAAAAAAAGCCATTCGAAGCAATATCTCCCAAATCAATCAAGTCATGGTGGCTATCGGGCCAGCATGTACAATCACATACCACATGTAAAACTTCACACGCCGAAGGAACTAATCATTGCCATCATCACACCGATTCGACCATTACTAACCAACCCAACTTCTTTCAATTTACTCTTGACCTGACTTAGAAATATAATAGCTCCATTCACAACATAGTGAACTCAATTCGCATTCACCTCGAGTGACCCGAATCGCGAGACCACATCTTCTCAATACTCATGAACCACCTCATACCCTCCTTATTTGCTCAATATTATCTCAGACTGGTACACCTATTTTGCAAGACCTTCTGCGCATCCGAATCTATTTCTTCCTTTCCTCCAATATTGCACCGTATACCCGATAGTAACATAGAATATTCCAGGTTTCCTTCGCAATCCACTGTGAAGACTCGATCCTTAACCAGACTTCGGACCACAATTCCTTAGGCATTGCACTTTAATTCTTGAATCCACTAGGACCGTTAGCGAGAGACAATTACTCTGACCTAGTCCCGAAGATAACCAACTCCAACGCTCCACTAGCACATGACAACCTCTCAAAGAAGCAACCAACTGCGCTCTTTTCCATGTGCATCACGTCCACAAAAACATAAGTTCCGAGTCTTCCCAAGAACCTGAACAGGCATCGATAACACCGAATATAGCACACGCCCATCTGGTTCTTGGCTGAATTACCCCTAATATTTCCTTTTCTTAGTCATAAATACACCGCCAATGTACCGATAACCAGAAACCGCACAAGCAGACAACCACGCGATCTAATTGTAAACGGTGGGGCTCTACCCCACTTACCTCTAAGCCACCGTCACATAATGTAGAGCCCACAACAATTCCTCCTTCTCAATTACCATGATCTCACACCATTAACATGACTGACGTGTCGAAGTCTTTGTTAAGCTTTTCATGAACATCTTGGATCGCAAAGTCATGGTCACACATTTGACCTCTTGCTGGGTAGCAAGTAGTATACCTCGCGGAAGTTTCATCGACATCACGCCACCGCTAACTTGCTCATAGGAGATAACCTACCTGTGGAATTCCTTACCGACATCTTCTAACGTCGCTGCACTAGGTACAACTACCCCGTAATCAGCAAATTCTCCTGAGCTCATGCTTGCCCACCAGCTGTATAAGTCTGTTCCTTCCCTATTGGCATCAACTGGAAGTTTATCAATACTTTACGAACTCAAGTCATATTGCACCTGAAACGATAATCAGATCTTCACACCCCTATTCATTTCAAATAACTCCTTTCCTCCATCTTCGATCTTTCTTCGTACAACAACCATCACTCCAAATAGAATACATAGTCCAAATCACCTTCCATCATGATTCCCAAACCGTTCTACACTTTCTCAAGGCACACGGTTATCCTATCACAGAATCCATATGCTAATCTATCACTCTTATTTTGGTTAAACCATCTCCTTTAAGCAACTTTTCAACCTCTGCTTCTCATACTTGGCCTGCTAGTACTTCAACCACCGCGAAACACTTCTTTCATCAAATCGAAATCCATCTCTGTAGCACCCGAACCAATAAAATGTTACCGACTCTAATCCTCTTCGAAGATCATCTTTCTCAAGCCATCCACACTAGAAATACTAATTCGATTTTGGACTGCTGCACACAGCTATCCCTGGCAACCACCCCTCAGGCACCATTTCACAACACCATGCCCCAAAGGCAAAAATCTAAGAAGACCGTATCACCGACGGACCATAATACGTTCAAACAAGAACGACGACACCGCATCACAATGAAAATCCCATCATGCTTGAAAATATCAAGTCTTGTTATTTCATCAACCAAACATGGACATCTATAGCCCGACTGCCTTTCCTTCGTTGGAACATAAGAACACCCTTCCACAAGACAACGATAATAGCCTGCCCGAATACGCATCTGGCACCACGTCTGTAGTACCACTACACTCTTCGACGCCCAATTGATAACAAGCGCTTCGCTCCGCATAAGATTGAGTAGGAAGAAAATAAAGGCATAAGCCTCAATAGAATCAAACCGCACGATAAAGATATCAAGAATATGAAGTTTTTCCTAAAAAGGTTCTGCAGCCTCTCGAAGATAAATATAGACGTCTCCGTACCGATCCGCGAGACTCTACTAAACCCGCTCATGACTCATGAGATCTATGTAACCTAGGCTCTAATACCAAGCTGTCACGACCCAAAATCCCAACCCGGTCGTGATGGCGCCTCTCATGAAGACAAGGCCAGCCAATCCAAACTAACTTCATTTTAACAGTTAAATAATACTAAAATAATAGAAGTATGGTTTAATAGCAGTAAATTGCGGAAAAATATAGTAAAACCATCCCAACTACAACCCTCAGATTGGGGTGTCACAAAGTCATGAGCCACTAATGAAATCCTATTAATAAAAATAAATAATACAATATCTTTGGCACAATTATTTGAAGAAAGTGGAAACAACAAAATAAAAGAGATACGGGCTACGAACGCCAACAGCTACCTCGTAATCTCTGAATCACCAACCTGACAATAGTAGTAGTCAGTACCTCGGGATGGAACCGATAACGCCTGAATCTGCACACATGGTGCAGGGAGTAAGGTGAGTACTTCCAACTCAGTGACTAATACACATAAATAATGACTGAAAGTAAGAAAACACATAATGCACCAGGCAATACATAATGAAGTAATGAAACATCAGTGAAATAGTAAACCAGTGTAAATTCAAGTAGAAACTCCTTTCAACAGGTAAAACATGTGCATCTTTCAAGTAAATAACGTGAAGTAAAAGAAAGCACTTTAAAACTGCCCCTCGGGCTCAGAGTCATCTAAAAACACGCCCCTCGGGCAATATTATTTAAAATAGTAAAATCTTTCAAACTCCGGTTACCAGTTGTCATTGTTACCGACTGTAACCTACAGTTGTCATTGTTACCAACTATATTATCTCTGGTTACCGGTTGCCATTGTTACCAACCGTAACCTACAGTTGTCATTGTTACCAACTGTATCGTCTACCCATCCCCGGTTATCAGTTGTCATTGTTACCAACAGTAACCTACAGTTGTCATTGTTACCAACTGCAATTATCATAATGGGTACCCTGCGCTCCCTGTGGGTGGTTCAGACTCCGGGAGGGGCATCATATGGCCCAAGCGCTATATCATATCTCGTGGCAGCGTGCTACCCGATCCATTTCAAAATCATTTGAAAACATCATTTAGTTTTCAAAACTGAGTTCAAATAATGATTCAAATCATTAACAAATGCCCCGAAAGGGTTTACTTAACCGGCGTGAAGCCCAAATATGATTCAGTAAACAGTGATAAATTACCCCTAAAGGGTTCACATAACCGGCATGAAGCCCAAATATGATTTCAGTAAACAGTGATAAATTACCCCTGAAGGGTTCACATAACCGGCACGAAGCCCAAATATGGCTGGAAGCCCAAATCTTTATATTATCAAATCAGTTCCAATCAAATAGATTGTAAAAATCATCAATCGGGACGGACCAAGTCACAATCCCCAGTAGTAAACGACCCCACGCTCATCATCGAACGTGTGCCTTACTTCAATATAGCACTACGATGTGCAATCCGAGATTTCAAACCCTCAAAGCATCATTTACAATCATTACTCACCTCAAACCGGCTAAATCCTTAGCCCGCGACGCCTTTGCCCTTTGAATTGGCCTCCATGTGCGTCAAATCTATTCAAATTCAGAATAATTACGTCACATTATGCTATGGGGAAAAAGCCCAAGCGAAAATAATCAAAATTACTAGAAAATTCTGAAATTAGCAAAAACCCGAGCCCTGGGCCCACTTCTCAAAATTAAGAAATTATCACTCCAACGGGTTCCTTATCTCCTCACGAGTTCAACAATATAAAATTTGTCAAATTCCGACACCGGATCGACCTCTAACCCTCACACCTAAGCCTTTGGGTTTTCCACAATTTTCCCAACTTAAATCACCAATTAATTGCTAAAAATAGTGATAAACTTAGGTAATTCCTCCAAAATTGAGTTAGGAATACTTACCCCGATGTTTCTCTTGGAAACCCTCCAAGAATTGCTTCAAAACGTGTTTCAATCCGAGTTCTATGGCCCCAAGTATGTTTAAGATGACAAAAACTCTTCCTTTAAGAATTTGTCCATGAAAATCTCCTTTGAATATAGTTTTGAGGTTGATTTATGGTGATTCTATGGTGTTTGAAGGTGTTCCTCTTCGTGGGTAACGAAAATGGGTCTAATAGAACAAGATGGGCATTGGGTTCTACTTAAAGGTATCAAAAAATCAGGTTAAAACACCCCTGTCAGGTCGAAAATGTGATCCTCTATGCCAAAAATGTGGTCCGCATTTCACCTTTGCGGTTCGCATTTTTGGTTGCAGATCTCGCCCCAAGTTCTGTCTCATTTTGCGACATTCTGTGTCAAAATGCGACCAAAATGCCGTCAACATGCGGTCAGATCTGCGATCGCAGATCTGACATTTCTGCAGATTTTTCCCTCGTCGCAAAAATAGGCATAACTTTCTCATACGATGTCCGAATTGGACGATTATTTTTGCTATGGCTCCGAAATTTCGATACGGATCTAATGGTTCAATCAAAACTGGATTTGGAGTCCATTTGCATAATATTATACCACTTATTATTGAACATACGACGTCGACACATCCTTAAAATGCCAAAGTTATGCTCTATCAACCATCCAAAATCCATTCGAGACCCTCGGGACATCAACCAAACACGCCAACATGTCCCATTACATTATTCAAACTTTTTCCAACCTTCGGAACATTCAAATCAACATCATAACATCAAATTCGCATCGGATTCAAGCCTAAGGATCTCAAAATCTTCTAAATCGCTCTTTTGATCTAAACCCGACCAAAACACGTCCGAATGACCTGAAATTTTGCACACAAGTCATAAATCACGTGTCGAAGCTACAGCAACTTTCGGAATTCCATTCCGACCCTCGGATCAAAATCCCGCCTATCAACCGGAAATCGCCAAAATTCTAACTTCACCAATTCAAGCCTAATTCTACACGGAACCTCCAAAACTAATTCCGATCACTCTCCTAAGTCATAAATCCTCTCCCGAAACTAACCGAGTGATCGGAATTCACATCCGAGCCCTCTAACTCATAATTCAACATACAGTTGACTTTTACATCTTAAGCCTCTTTGAAAGAGACTAAGTGTCTCATTTCTTACCGATTTCACTCCGAATGCAAATTACTCAATTAAATTACGTATAACACTGATAACAAGGCATAATGATACAGATATTGGGGAAGACGGAGCGGTAACCCATGAGACGATTTACCGGGTCATCACATTTCTAGATAAAAAATGAATCTTTTTCAAACTAGTATCAGATTTTTAGGACATAATATTGAAAAGGGAAAAATTATTCCTATAAATAGAAGTATTGAATTTGCTTCTAAATTCCCTGATGTTATGACCGATAAAACCAATTGTAAAGATTCTTGGGTTGTCTTAATTATATTTCTCCTTTTATAAAGGATTTAGCTAAAGATACTGCTATTCTTTATGATAGACTTAAGAAGAATCCAAAACCTTGGACTGATAGTCATACAGAAGCTGTTAAGCTTATTAAAAAGAAGGTTAATAACCTTCCATGTTTATCTCTTGCTAATCCCAATTGGGGTAAAGTAGTTAAAACTGATGCCTCTGATATAGGCTTTGGTGGAATATTGAAAGAGATATGTCCTAGTAATAAGCAGGAATATCTTGTACAATTTTATTCGGGAAAATGGAATAATTCTCAAAAGAATTATGCAACTGTAGCTAAAGAAATCTTAGCTATAGTTAAATGTGTTTAAAAGTTTCAAACTGATTTATATAATCAAAATTTTTTAATAAAAACTGATTGCCATGCTGCCAGATTTATTTTTAATAAAGACTTTAAACATGATGTTTATAAACAGATGTTTGCAAGATGGCAGGCTTTATTAGCCCCTTTTGATTTCGAAATTATATACAAAAAGGGTAGTGATAATAATCTTCCTGATTTTCTTACTAGAGAATATCTAAATTCATAATTCTTGTGTTTTATTTTTCAGATGAGACCTCAATATACAACCCCTCGAGGTAGGGGAAGAGGCAGTGGAAGAGGCAGAGGTAATATCCTTGCCAAATTTGGAAACCAAAAACTGATATCTGCTAATATTGCAGAAAGTTCAAAGTCAGGGGTTAATATTGATCACCCTTTGTATAAGGAATTTATGGAATTTATAAAGTTCAAGCAACAGAATGAGGGTAATAACCTCCCTTCATATTCTACAGCCTTAACAGAAGAAGGCCAAGAAGGGAATGAAGTTTATAGCCAGAATTCTTATAGAGAATTAATAATTTTGTTGGAACAATCAAACCTGAGATGGAAGGATAATTCTTGGCAAATAATGTCAAGATATTTTGATACAGCATCATATGCTACTACTAGTTATAAGTATAGAATGAATTACGAATTAATTATGCAATCAACAGGGACAGTTGAATTTCAACATTTTTATCCCTCAACAACTAGAAAAGTTTATAACTTTTCTAAAATTATAATCAAGCGAATTATTCCCGCTGATGAATGGGGAATTAGTACTTTAAAGGAAAAGGATTATATCCATCCTGAACAGAAAATTTCTATTAAGTATAACTATTGGGATTATATCCAAAGTCTTTATAAGACTTTTTATTATGAGAATCCTAATAGGAAACATTCTTGGTTTATAAAGATCTGTGCCAATGTATATGATCAGAATGTACCAAATTGGTTCTGCGAATGGTGGACTATATTCGGACCATCAATTGATATTTTACTAGAAAACTATAAGAGTTTATATATTCAGTTGATAGAATTATCTCCCAGGATAATTAGTCTACAGAAAGATAATATCTTTTTTGAAGGAATGGCTTTAATGTATTTTTTCATCGAATTTTCTATCCCTTGGATCATGAAATGGGATGTTGAAATTGGATATACTGACAAGGGATTTCCTTGCCTTAATAGAACTTTTTATACAAAGTTTTGGAGTAAAATGCTTATTATTAATAAAGAAACAGGGCAGCTTCATGGACAAGAGACCCTGAATATTATTGATAAAGCTCTCAAGAATTATAGTTCTCAGAAAGCCAGCAAAAATATTGCTGAAGAAGAAATTAGCCCTTTGATTCATATTAGCAGGAAAATACAGATGAAAAAGGGTGTTGTATCCAAAGAACAACTTATGGCTTCTTATTTGGCAGAAGTCAAAAAAGACTTTGCAAGAAAATTTGATGCTGAAATGCCAGATGATATATCAATGGCATCAATAAGCAAAACCAATGAAGATATTTGCTTAGAGGAATCCCAGGAAGATAATACGGAACAAGTTAATATTGAAGAATTAGAAGAATTCTTGAAAAAAATGAAAGAAAATGCGGAAGAATCTTCCTCGTCAAAGACCGACAAAGGCAAAGGAATTAGTGAAAAATAATTGAAGGCCCCATTCAAGTATTATTCGGGTAATAAGGACAACAGCTTTAATAAAGAAGATGGCCCCACTGGATGAAGATGTCGGCCAAAGAATCTATTGTTATAAAGTAGTTTGTCATTTTATCTTTTTCTTTTTATCTTGTCGGCCAATAGTTGTAATTATTTTGTTGGCCATTTTACTATTTTCTTTTTAACTTTTGTTCAGTCGATCCATTATATAAGGATCACTTAGGGCTTTAGTTCAAGAGCAAGTTTTTTTTTTCAGAAGCTTTCTTTTCCATAGCCATCTCTCTCTTAGTCGTAAAAATCTCTCTGTAAAATTTTATATCAATAAAATAAACCACTTTGGTTACAACCTCGACGGTCTAAGGTACTTTTATTTTCCTGATTTTACTTTAAATTTCCCCATTGTTTGAAGATTTAGCCTAAATGATAGGCTAAATATATGTGTTAAACTTAGAATTCTTGACCAATTCTTGAAGCATGCTTTAGTATTAATTTGATTACTGTTTCTGTTCAGATGTTGCTTAGGTTAAAAGTTTAAACACAGGTAGTTCTAAGTTAGAAAGTAAGCTCTGGTTATGGCAACATAACCAGTGGCCTCTTCAGAACCCGTTTTTAAGCCGTTGATTGAGGCGTTGTTAAAGGGTTAACAGGTGAGGTCGTGGTTTAGAGTTTACTGACTGACTTAGAATTTTGACAGGGTTTGTACTTTAGTAATCCTTCCCTGTAGCTACATCGAAGCGATCCTGTAGTCCCGTTGGCTATTGTTACTAGGTGAAGTGATGCCCGTGCTATGCACGGGCTTAACATGTGCAATAATATTTTTTCAGTTTAACTGGAATATTTGTTTTTATAAAAGTTATACTGTCGTAATTTGCTCAAGCCTAATTGGAAAATACTTGATATTCAAAAGAGTGTTCATCGACAAAAGTTTTGTATTAATTTCTGAAATTGTCAAATTTCAGTATGTGAGAAATATATCAGTGAATGTCTCACAAAATTAGGATTGATGTATTTTAGTAGTTAATACCCAATATCATCAATACATTCTACTCCCACTCCCCATAGATACTCTATGACTACGATATTTTAATAGAATTTAGAATTTTATTTTTCTTTCGTAATATATTTTTCACAAAAAACATTTATATGAAAATATTCCATGCCATGTAAGACGCTTTTGTTTTACGAATGTGTGTATATATTATTTATTTAAGTATTGCAACTGTATAACGTAATTCTGCGTAAGTAGAAATGAAAACAAATGTTCGGTAAAAGTTTGATTCACTTGCTAAGTGGCATATGAACCCGGATCTGGCTTCGTTTAGATAATCGTTTTTTGTTGTTGCCACTCAACTTCTTATCCGTGAGTGAACAGTGATTAAGAAAACAAATTTATGACAGAGTAAGTGAAATAATAGCTAGGTTATAATAATAATAATGTGTTAGTCAGTTTTAAGAAAGTGCCTTTCAAAAGCTCTTTTAACTATAACGACCCGATCGGTCGTTTTGAGCACCAGCATACCCTTCAGCTATTTGGAGTCTCGATTAGCTTCGTATGATGTATTATAACTTGTGTGTATCGTTAGTTTTGGTTTTTAGGTGTTTCGGAATTATTTTTGAAGAATGAATTTCATGTTTGAAGCTTTAAGTTGAACGAGTTGACCAAGTTTGACTTTTTAATATTTGAACTCGGTTTGGAGTTTTGATGATTCTATTAGGTTCGGATGGTGATTTTGGACTCGGGCGTGTGCCTGGATTTGCATCTGGATAATTCTAGAAGGTTTCCACACTATTTGGCGAAAGTTGAAAATTTGAAGGTTTGTAATGTTCATAATTTTGACGGGGAGTTGACTTTGAGGATATCTAGTTCGAATTGTGGTTTCGGGAATTAGAATAGCTTTGTTATGTCATTTGGGACTTATGTGCAATATTTGAGCTCATTCCGAGTTGAATTGATTTGTTTCGACACAAGTTTTTGAAGTGGAAGTTCTAAGTTCATTTAAGGTTGAATTGAGGTGTGATTCATCGCTTAGATGTTGTTATGTGTGATTTGAAGCCTCAAGCAAGTCCGTGGCATGTTATGGGATTTGTTGGTATATTCTGACGGGGTCCCGAGGGGCTCGGGGTGCGTTTTAGACGGGATTCAGATAATTTTGGAACTATTTGATTAAGGCTGGTTTGGCAGGGATTCTAGGGTCCTGGGGCCGTGTTTGGAAGCATCTCAGATGCGATGTTTTGGGCATCGCAATGTGCTGATATTTGGTTATTACATTTCATCGTTGCATGCAAATCCCTTGACTAATTACCTGATTTACTTGCATATCTTCCTTATATGCTGGATTGTTGACTAAGTAGAACAATTTAAAACCAAGAATTGTGAGCATAAAAAATGGTTTCACCTGAGATTGTTCCTGATTTGATCATGCACCTGTTCTATAGTTGTTGAAAATATTGAACTACACAAGCGTTAGTGAGTATCATCTATAGTTCTTGCTTCTTTTATCTCGCCGAGGTTAGTTAGGAGACTTATTAAGTACATGGGGTCTGTTGAACACATACTGCACTTCTGCACCTTGCATGCAGATCTTTGTGTTGATGTTGTTGTGTACGGCGAGGGCTGACATTGAAGATGTACCTGTGTTACTAACACTTGTCCTTGGTAGCATTAGATTCAGATTTTATTCATTTACATTTCAAACAGATGTTGTGATTATTTCAATTAAGTTTTGTAAAAATCTAAGTCTTGGTGGCTCATGACTTGTACTACTAGTCCTTAGGAATTTTTTGTATAAAAATTTAGTTATATTATCATCATTTCTCTCAGTAAATCTCATTCGAAATGTATTATTGTTAAATTGGCTTACCTAGCGAGTCGGGTTAGGTGCCATCACGACTAGTTGGATTTTGGGTCGTAACAAATTGGTACCAGAGCTCTAGGTTCATAGATTTTACGAGTCATGAGCAAGTGTCTAGTTGAGTCTTATGGATCGGTATGATGACGTCCATGCCTATCTTCAAGAGGCTATAGGGCATTTAGGAAAAACTTCCCATCTTTCTTTCCTTATTGTGCGACAATGATTCAGGTTGAAGCATATCTCATTGAATTCCTTCCACTCACTGGTATGCGCATGTGAGCGCTCAGTATCAGCTGTACATCGACAACTTGTGGATTCCATGAATGAGCTGTGAGATGTGTTTTTTGTGGTTTGGTAATGGGCCAGTCTGGATGACTTGAGGCCCGGCTTGGACCGCCGCTTAGGCTCGATAGTTTCAGTTGTGTGAGCATGTACTTTTGGACTTCTATGTCTAGTGGTGTCCCTATGAGTGGGACTGGTGGCTTGGTGAGTGTTGGATGGCTATATGATGAGTAGGATGTGACTGCCGGATGTGTTCAAATGATTTGAATGTGACCGGAATACTTTGCTTGAGATGTGAAAAGGGCTATTAGATGCTCAATTTCTGTGGACGTGTCATACAATCTAGAGTTATGAAGGTTTTTGAGAGATTCTTTTGTGTTATTTCATTTATGGAGCGAAGTAGATTTTCATGTCTTGTTGATGAGTTTAGACTCGTGAAGATTAAGTGATTGCGTAGCAGTTGTAGCTATGAAAAGGTATAGAGAGATGTCAGTTTAAGGTTAAGCAGGTAAGATATCACCTGCGAGGTAATCTATGGAAGTGTGACCCGTATGATAGTTGTGTGGAGAGTTTGTTGCTACCAGTGGATTATGTGTGTTGCGATTTGGTTTTGATCGCTTGAAGAGTTTGACCTGACTGTCACAAGGATGAATGCGAGCTTAGCGGATGATTTGAGGTATAATATGGGTTGTGTTACATGAGCTTAGGAAGGATTAAGTTGAATCTCACTGTGGTATCATGGCAACAATAGAGTATGGGCATTGTGAGTTATCGAGTGTTTTGATCTATGGCTTTGAGCAAAGTGGGGGAGTCTGCTATGACGATTTGATTGCGTGGTTACGTGTTGTATTGGTTTCGGTCCAAGGCATACTTATGGATAAGTTATCACTTGCAGAGGCTGGTTTTGAGGATGACTTAAGCAAGAAAGTTTCTGGATGCATGGTGTATTACACTTTATGGGTACATGAGAATCATGGAATGATTGAGTTGTTATTCGTGAAGGATGTAGTGCTTATGGAGTAGGAATTTGCTCGGTTGCGTTAAAGCGGGGTTACTTATTTGGGTGTTGTCGTGCTAATGGGGCACATGTCGTTTGGCCCTTTTGGGTGGTGCAATTGATATTTGAGCAGAGTGGATGACTCTCGACAAGGTTCTAATAGATTCAAAATTTATATGTGGCAATTGAGAATTTCTCGGATTTGTATATGGCTAGAATCTGAGATTTACATTGGACAGCGTCGAGACTCATGATATTTATATATCATTATGATTCTACATTTCAGAATCAGGAAGGTGAAAAAAACGTCTTTAGATTCACAGAAGGACTCCTCAGAGTGGGTGTCTAGGTTGTGGTAGTTTTAGGGTGCTTAAGAGTGAATACAACGGCTTATGGGCCTTAGGGCTGAGTGATTTTATGCTAGGATCTCTTGTACAGAGCTTTGGGTAAGGATCATGATGTTTTGGCAAGGAGAAGTGTCAACTTGAGGGTAATTCAGAAGGAACTCGGAGAAATCGGACAGCTTGGTAGTAGGTTGGATCAGCACGGTAATGAATAGGATCGGTTCTTTTGGTTCTTATGATGAGGTGAGGCTTTATGGGTGTTTTGTGGCTATACTCTTTGATTTGGCGACCTGCGTAGCTTGGTTGAGTTGGAGGGATTAAGTTTTGATAGCTTGGTTATGCGCAAATGGATTTCAAAGTGTTCTCGATGGTTTATACCACGATTTGAGATGGATATTTCCTACCATCGTGAGAAGCATATTGCATATTGTTATTTTCTACTAGTTGGGATCAAGTGAAAGGTTCCTGGCTAATTAAGTATGCAGTCTGCTTGTGACTTAGTGTTGATTATGCGATTCTCGTACTTTTCATATGATGGCGCGATAGATACGGTGTGTTGTGTGGGATTGAGATTTGGATGAGCAAGGTCACAGTTCAATTTTGAAAGAAAGGTCATGAATTCTTAGACAGCATGGATGATTTCTGATGTTTCGATGAATGTAACTACCTGGTAATGCCTGAGAAGGGTCCGCCTTTCAAAAGGCACACTGTATTTTGACTTACGGATGCTTCATTGGTATTGCGAAACTCGCCTGGTCGATCGACTGCTGATGTTCAGATTTTTCTATGTGGTATGGAAGAATTATAGAAGTATTTCTCGTGAGGATGATTATGTATGAGAGATGTGTTATTCATTCGAGTGGTGGAGTTGGGATTGACTACGGTGATTCATGTGTTCTATGGATTTGGAGACTGGGAGTTCTCATAAGCAGATTGTCTCAAGGTTGCGGACTATGAAGATGTGGCCAAAGCTAGCTAGATGGTGGTACGTGTTATGGTTAGATCACTGCGGACTTTAAGAGGGCTATTTATCCATTGAGGGGTGATCGGAGTTAATTTGGGGGCCCATTAGTAGGCCCAATGAGGATGTGTATTCTACAACGGGTCGGATTTAATGACTCAAAACTGTTGGCGCTGAGGGGTGTGGCATTCGGTTAGAGTTGAGTTTGCTAGTATTCGGATATGTTCTACGAGTTACTCTTCTATGCTACGAGGGGTTTTGATTTATTGGTTATGTGCACACGGAATGTATTTCTGTTTGGGCCTTGCAACGGAATTCGAGTGAGATGATTATTGGGGTGTTGAATGGTTGATTGTGCCTTGGTTATGTTCTTTTCGGGCTGTGGTATATTGTGTTACTGCTTCTCCATAGTTATTGTCATGCACGTCATGTACTTGATGCCGAATTACGTGTGGTAGTTGATTTTGGGCATAGTGGCTTGAGGTAATTCATATGGGCCGGTGTTTGGATAGGGTCATGCACTGCAGCAAATTTATGTTGGAATATGATCCTTTGTGTTGGATTTAAGTGTTTTGGTTCTACGGTGTGTGATGGGTTCTTAGCATTGTGTTGTGGCGGTACATGTTGAGCTTGCAGGACAATTCTCTCATTTGAGCCATTTTTCATGTTTGAGTACACTTCAGTTGTTGCGTATTGGTGCACGAATTGCAAGGTCTGTGGCTTAAGGTTGTATTGGTGTGGAAATGCTGGTAAGGTGGCTGTATTTGATAAGATGAGGTCGTTAGACCTTGCATGAGTGCTATCAGATTTGATTGTGGTATATTTGGAAGGATAATGTCGTTGATCGGCTTAGAATTATCTATAGTTCTTGTCTAAGGAGAGGGAGCTCCATGACTTGTTGATCAGATGAGCAGTTATGAGTTTCTGCGTATTTCTCTCATCATCGACAGTGTGCGAACGTTTTGAATGATGTTTTGTTGGATATGAGGTTTATTACCGGAATTGGGTTTGTTTTGAGCAGCTACTATGATCAGGAAGTTATTGCTATATGTATTTGAGTTATGTGGTATATCATGTGATTACATCTTGGGCTATGATTATGGCTCGATATAGCTTGTTCAAACTTATACAGCGTGTAAATGCGAGATTCGGGTCTTGCAGGAAATTTCGGATGTTGGAAATTTGATTCTGAGGTTTACGGACTAAGGTTGGAGTAATGATCTTCAGTTGTGTTGTGTTGTCGGGCCTATATGGAATAGGGTGACGTGGGATCACCCCCGAGTATGTGCATAATAAGGCTACACGGAAATTTGATGGCTTGGGAACGACTCTTGGCTCGTTCGAGGACGAATGTATGTTTAAGTGGGGGAGAATGCAACAACCCGACCGGTCGTTTTGAGCATTAGCATTCCGTTTAGCTATAGAGTCTCGATTAGCTTCGTATGATGTATTATAACTTATGTGTATCGTCGGTTTTGATTTTCAGGTATTTCAAAATTAGTTTGGAAGAATGAATTCCGTGTTTGAAGCTTTATGTTGGAAGAGTTGACCAAGTTTGACTTTTTAGTATTTCACCTCGATTGGGAGTTTCGATGGTTCCGTTAGGTCCGGATGGTGATATTATACTCAGGCGTGTGCTCGGATTTGCATTTGGATAATTCTAGAAGTTTCGACACTAATTGGCGAAAGTTGAAAATTTGAAGGTTTGGAATGTTCATAAGTTTGACTGGCAATTGACTTTGAGGATATCAGGTTTGGATTGTGGTTCCGAAAATTGGAATAGCTACATTATGTCATTCAGGACTTGTGTGCAAAACTTGAGCTCATTTCGGGTTGAATTGATATGTTTCGGCACGAGTTAAGGAAGTTGAAGTTCAAAGTTCATTTAAGGTTGAATTGAGTTGCGATTTGTCATTTCGATGTTGTTATGTGTAATATGAGGCCTCAAGTAAGTCCTTGTTATGCTACGGGACTTGTTGGTATATTCGGACAAGGTTTCAAAGTGCTCGGGTGCGTTTCAGACGGGATTCAGATCATTTTGGATCTATTTGGTTAGGGCTGGTTTGACAGGGATTCTGGTGTGACCGCACTTGCGGAGCTATGGGTGCAGATGTGGAGCCGCAAAAGCGGCAGAGTGGTTGCAGGAGCGGAAAGGGCCATGTTTGGAAGCATCGCAGATGCGAAGTTTTGGGCCGCATCTGCGTTATCGCAGAAGCGATGGCTGAGGGGTTGGAGCGGATGTTTGCGCATATGCACAATTAATATTGCACCTGCGATGGTGCATGAGCGGATGTTTTCCGTAGGTGGAAAAATCCATTTCTTTAGTTGATTCTGCAGAAGCGGGCTTTAGGTCACAGAAGCGACGTTGCATAAATGGCTAATTTATTCGCCAAAGTGAACACGCCTAGACAGAACTATATTTCGAGGTTTTCGTCGATTATTTCATATTTTTGGGATTTTGGAGCTCGGTTTGGAAGACTCTAGAGAGGTTTCACCACACGAATTGTGTTGAGCCGTTCGGAAGTTAATGCGCGCGAAATGAAATTTCTAGAGTATTGGCTGGCTTGCTCGGTATTGAATTCGGCTTGTTTGAGGTAAGAATCCTCTCGAAACTTATGTGTGGGGCTTTAGCCCATGTACGAGCACCGGGGTATTTATCCATGCTCGGGGTAGTGCTTAGGCTATGATACGCCTAAAGTTGACTGTTAAGATTTAAGATACAATGTATTTCATATTTGTATCATTGTTTTGAACTATTTGAGCCCTGTTTGAGGTTACGAAGAGGTTAAATGTATGAATAAAACTTGGTAATTGCTATTTTTATGATAAATTGCCGATTTAAGCTATGATAACACACATTGCACATGCCTACACTTTAACATGTAATTATACCAGTCTAGGAGCATGAAATATGATATTTTATCCATTATTTACTTGTGTTCTTGTATATTTGCTTCTATGTGATAGGATTGGATTTGATGCTTGTGATCATGCCGGACGGATTGTGTTGATATGCCTATGACCATGCCGGGTAGATTGTGTTGCTATGCCCATGACCACACCGGGCGGATTGTGATATTAGCACGTGAGTTGTCCTTGCAGATCCGGATATAGATACTATAGCACGTGAGTTGTCTATGCAGCATGTGAGTTATCCGTGCGGTTGATATTGATGTGAGCTCTGGGAGAGTTATCCGTGCGGTTGATTAGCATGTGAGTTGTCTAATATTTGGTTATTGCACTTAATCTTTACATGCAAATCCCTTGACTAATTACATGATTTACTTGCATATCGTCCTTATATGCTGGATTGTTGACTGAGCAGGACACTTTAATACAAAGAATTGTGAGCATCAAAAATAGTTTTACCTGAGATTGTTCCTGATTTGATCATATACCTGCTCTATACTTGTTGGAAATATTGAACTGCGCAGGTGTTAGTGAGTATCATCTATAGTTCTTGCTCCTTTTATCTCGCGGAGGTTAGTTAGGATACTTATTGAGTACATGGAGTCAATTGTACTCATACTACACTTCTGCACCTTGCGTCTAGATCTTTGTGTTGATGCTGGTGTGCATGGCAAGGGCTGACATTGAAGATTTACCTGTGTTCCAGTTATGGCTATCACTTGTCCTTGGTAGTATTAGATTTGGATTCTATTCAGATATTGTAATTATTTCAATTCAGTTTGATAAAAATCTAAGTCTTAGTGGTTCATGACTTGTTGTACCAGTCCTTGGGAATTCTATATATAAAAGTTCAGTTATATTATCATCATATCTCTCGGTAAATGTCATTTGAATTGGATTATTATTAAATTGACTTACCTAGCGAGTCGGGTTAGCTGCCATCACGAATAGTTAGATTTTTGTTTGTCTACATAAAGCCGCGATATGTTTAAATATATAGTCCATGTTTAATGATTTATAATATGAGATGAATATTCGAAATGTACAATTATTTAAAAGTTAGATTGTATAATTTAAACACTGAAACATCATGTCAGTTGGTCGAATTAGGAAAACAAAAGCTGCTGATACGTGTGCTTTGAAAATTTTAGCTGCGCCCATATTTCCGCGAGGAGTTGTGTTGTTCTGCTTGGAGACTGGGAAGAAGGGAAAAGTAAAATAACAGTAAATCACAGATATTATAAAAGGCCAAAAATACCCTTGTGTGAAGCAGGCATGCTGGAGGATCCTTAAACAACCGTTTATATGTAAGTAGAAAACTTCTAAGAATAATAAAAGAACTTTCAAATGACCTCAATAGCTGTCTTAATCTTCTGGTGTTTTATTGCAGCTCTTATGTGTGTTATAATAGTTTTATTTTAGTGTTATTGATATGTTCACTTAATATTTAGCCTAAGTGGATATGAACACACGATATTATGTATAGAGCTGTCATTTAATCTAAGCATGACAGTTTATAATGGTTGAATTGTGTCCTTCTTTACTGTGCCCTTATGTGACTCTGTAACTCTGAAAAATCAGTGTAAGAACTTTCTGTCAACGCCCAAAGTCGTTTGATCTCATTTGTGAGCTTCATTGTATGAGATAATGCTTTAAAGTAACTGGATTAAGCTCTAATGAACCTCTGCATTTTAGTTTTATCTGCTGCTATCTACTTAGCTTAAGTCATGTCTAGAAATCTGATTGAAAATTTGCAACCTCTATAGCTGAATACTATCTGATAGAATCAAGTTTTGCAGAACTTCATCATGACAGACTAATCTACTTAGCTCATAACTAAAACATGCTTATCTAGTACAATCTTTCACTATTTTGGACCACTATAATAATAATGTTAGTCTAATCCAATGTTGTTTGGTACTCAACCATATTGTAATGTTGTAGTTTGGTTAGAATATAACATGTACATATTTAAATGACATCTAATGGAAATTCTATGCTCATCTATGCCTCAAAAGGGAATTGCTGCTTTTATATCATGTTTGTGACTGTGTTTTCATATCATTGAAACCTATAAAATTTACTGTAGTTTACCTATGGACTTAGGAAAGGCCCTTTTGATGTTTGTCTACCCTGCAAATGTAGTGTTTACTCTAAAATATGAGTAACAATTGAATTTATTCGCGGTGCTAAGGATACGTGAAATAATTCGATACAATGAAAAATATAACAACAAACAAGAACTGACATAAGTAAATAAAAGAATAATCAAATCGTTGAGGTTGAATGAATTTTCTGTGATGGAGCAATATGCAATGAAAAATAGATAACTTTTATAAGAGATAGATAGAAAATGATAATCAGTATTGCCAGTGATGTGTGTCGTCCCTATACAGTGAGATTAAATCCCCCTTTATAGGCAAGAGGAGAATTCTACATATGGTAAAAGACTTAATTACATGATGGCTTATCCATAAAAATATTGGTTTAACGTCTCTGAGGATTGAGACCGTGATTTCCGCCGAGATATTTACGCTTCACGAGATTTTCGGCCTTGCCGTTACACGAAATTGATATTCTACCACAAAATACTTTTACCCAGGCCGGTATCGATCGCCTTAGACCGACCTCTCTGAATCCGAACCAACGACGCCCGACCTCGAGTTTTCTTTCTCAAAATGCTGGTTCCGATTTGAAACAATCCGACTCTGGACTACACTTGGGCCCGATCTTCCTTGCATGCTCGATTGCGTTCGACCCAGTATAGATAGTCCCCTCTTTTATTGGAGAGTAATGACAAAAAATGATATGAACCGCTGCCCTTTGGAATTAGGCCAAGTACAAGCACACTCATTGCCCATGACACGAAGTTCGAAGCATCAAATTATTCATCCTAAAAGCGTCTCGTTGATGGATGACAACATCACGATGACGCGCGTGACTACTGTCAAAAAGAACTGTCGCATGTCCTAGCTGGTGACAAAACCTGCAACTTCTGCAAACGCCATTTAATGCCTTCCCATCTCGTGTTTTGAACCGTCATCTTTGCAAGTATAAATACCTCCTTCGTCCTTCTATTTCCAAACTTTACGTTGTTCTACAATTTACCGCTCTAGCTTTCTGCCTCCTTGCTCCAGAAAACTTTTCTTGCACATCATAATCCTTTGCTCTTGCTATTATCACTTCAATCGCAATGGCAAAAACTTCTAAGTCCGTACCACAAAAGCAAAAACCTTCATCTTCCCAGCCTGCCGAAGAGGCTGAACTAGTTCATGTTGGGGAAACTTCTTCAGAACCTCCCTTGAAAGCTTTCATTCCGGTCGGATGCTTTATCGGCTCCGACTTTAAAGTTGAGAAAACCTCTTCGGTACCTGGCTGGGGAGAACCGGTCTCTATGTATGTTAGTTCGATCACCTGCAAAATCCTTGACAGGGTGAAGGCGGAATGTAACTGGGCTGATAAGGACGTGGTAGTCCCCTCTCCAAATGAGGCGATTACCACCTATGTAGAAGGTTACTTGAGCGTGTATACCTATCCCTTCACGTTGGGACCCTTGGACCCCATAATCGTCGCCTTTTGCAAAGGTACAACGTCACTCTGGGCCAGGTTCATCCTTCTGTTGGGCGGATAGTTCATCTTTTCCTCTTTTTTGTGAGTAAGGTCGAAGGGCATCCTTTCACTGTCGATCATCTACTCCGATTATACAGTCCCCAAATGTTTAGAGGGGGACTAATAAAACTCGCTCGCCGGGCCAGCAAGGCCCCCTTCTCAAGCATTGATGAAGATAAGGACCGGGGATGGATGAGTCGATTCGTCCGAATAAGGACCTCCGACTTGATCCCCGCAGAAGACATGTCGTTCCCTGAAAAGTGGAACCCGAGACGTAAGTGTGATGACCCGGTAAATCGTCTCACGGGTTACTACTCCGTCTTCCCCAATATTTGTATCATTATGCCTTGTTATCATTGTTTTAGGTAATTTAATTGAGTAAGTTGCATTCGGAGTGAAATCGGTAAGAAATGAGACACTTAGTCTCTTTCAAGGAGGCTTAAGTTGTAAAAGTCAATTGTGTGTTGACTTATGAGTTAGAGGGCTCGGATGTGAATTTTGATGATTCGGTTAGTTTCGGGAGAGGATTTATGACTTAGGAGTGTGATCAGAATTAGTTTTGGAGGTTCCGTGTAGAATTAGGCTTGAATTGGTGAAGTTAGAATTTTGGCGATTTCCGGTTGATAGGCGAGATTTTGATCCGAGGGTCGGAATGGAATTCCGAAAGTTGCTGTAGCTTCGATATGTGATTTATGACTTATGTGTAAAATTTCAGGTCATTCGGACGTGGTTTGGTTGGGTTTAGATTAAAAGAGCGATTTAGAAGATTTTGAAATCCTTAGGCTTGAACCCAACGTGAATTGGTGTTGATAAGTTATTTTGAACGTTCCGAAGGTTGGAACAAGTTTGAATAATGTTATGGGATATGTTGTCATGTTTGGTTGAGTTTTCGGAGGGCCTCGAGTGAATTTTGGATGGTTGATGGAGTTTAACTTTGGCATTTCAAGAATGTGTCGATGTCGTCTCTTCAAGAATAAGTGGTATAATACTATGCAAATGGGCTCCAAATTCAGTTTTAAGCATTAGATCCGTATCGAAATTTCGGAGCCATAGCAAAAAGGATCGTCCAATTCGGACATCGTATGAGAAAGTTATGCCTATTTTTGTGTCAGGGAAAAATCTGCAGAAATGTCAGAAATGCGAACCGCAGAACGTGAAATGCGAACCGCATTTTTGACCTAGAAATCGCAAACTGAGACAGAACTTGGGTTGAGATTTGCGACCAAAAATGCGAACCGCAAAGGTGAAATGCGAACCGCATTTTTGGCATAGAGAATCGCATTTTTGACCTGACAGGGTTGTTTTAACCCGATTTTTGATGCTTTTTAAGTAGAATTCAGTGCTCATTTTGCCCTACAAGACCCATATTCGTTACCCACGAAGAGAAACACTTCCAAACACCATAGAATCACAACAAATCAACCTCAAAACTACATCTAAATGAGATTTTCTTGGATAAATTCGAAAAGGGAGGAGTTTTGGTCACCTCAAGCATACTTGGGGCCATAGAACTCGGATTGAAGCAAGTTTTGAAGAAATTCTTGGAGGGTTTTTAAGGGAAACATCGGGGTAGGTATTCCTAACTCAATTTTGAAGGAATTACCTAAGATTATAGTTTTTTTTAGCATTTTTACTGGTATTTTGAGTTGGGAAAATGGTGGGAACCCTAAAGCTTAGATTTGAGGGTTGGAGGTCGATCCGGTGTCGGAATTTGTTGCTCCCTAACGCACACGCAAGTATACGTGGTCGACAAGTAATATAGGACAAAGAGTCCGGATTATCGTACCCAAAGGACTTAAGTTCACTACTTTATACCAACTAATATCGTTATTTAATCAAGTAAGGATCAAGTTTAGTGTTTGGTTTAGTCTAAATTATAATTCTAATTTAATCTAGGAATTTCAAAGAATAATTATGTATTTTGTAATCAATGAAGCAAAGATTCCGGAGTTGTGATTATATTGCCAATCCTATTGCGTTCCACTTGTTTTTATCGTTCAAATAGTTAATGTAAGATTGCTAATCAATCGATAACGATGCTCATAGCCTCCTTCCGAAGTACTATTCGCCTATTCCTAACAAGATTAATGCCTATATTCCTATGGAATTAATCTAGCAAGAATGCATGAAGAATACGATTTATGTAATTAAGCATGACAATTAAGTATATTTCTATCTTAATCGCGAATCCGCTCTTTTTAACAAAGTTAAGAACATGCTTTCTTCAATTCTTATTCTAATCTAAACATAGTTTTCCCAAACATAGCATAGATAATTGATAGAACTTAATCGATGGCCAAAACAATTAAGCAATTAAACATAGAATTGAAGAAACAATCTTATCCACATTAACTATTAAAACGAATTCCTCAAGTTAGAAACACAATATTTATGGCTAATCACAACCCCAGAACAAGGGGTGATTAGCCACTCATGTTCAACAAAAACAATTAACTAAGGAAGAAAACTAAAATAGAGATACTAGTTTTGATTGATGAACTGAGAATTTGATGATGTTGTTGATGTTCCTAGCCTCCCCTTTGCTCCAAAATCGTGTTGTTTTCCTTCTAGATGGGTTTAGGGATGTTTATATAGGAGTTGGGAAAGTTTTGGGGCGGTTTAGGGTCTTCTAGGCATAAAAGGAAACAAGTTCCCGTAACCAGTCCCCTGGGGGGCGCTGGGCGCTGTCCAAGGGACTGGAGGCAGTGGCTTTTTCCTTGCTTCTGTCTCCAGCGCCACAGGCAGCGCTGGGCGCTGGCCTGTGGCCTGGTTCCCTCTTTTGTGCTTCTTTCTTCTTGTTTTGGCTTGCTTTCTCCCCCGATTTCGTCCCCGACTGTTTTAATCTTATTCCTACACATAAAACACATTATATTAACATGAATCGATATGATTTAACATCCAAATCCAAACAATCAAGAGTTGAAATATGGATAAGTTACATTAATTTAGCACTATTCTACCCATTATCAGAATTCGACAAATTTTATATGGTTGAACTCGTGAGGAGATATGGAACCCGTTAAGGTGATAATTTCTGAATTTTGAAAAGTGGGCCCGGGGCTTGAATTTTGCTAATTTCGGGATTTCTTAGTAGTTTCGATTTTTTTCGCTTGGGCTTTGTCCCCACGACATATTGTGATGTAAATGTTCTGAATTTGGACAGATTCGACACACGTGAAGGCCAATTCAAAGGGCAAGGGCGTCGCGGGCTAAGGATTTAGCCGATTTGAGGTGAGTAATGCTTGTAAATGATGTCCTGAGGGTTTGAAACCCCGGATTGCACATCGTGGTGCTATATTGAGTTGAGGCACATGCTCGATGATGAGCATGTGGTCGTTTACTACTGGGGATTGGGACTTTGTCCATCCCGATTTATGATTCTACTACATATTTGATTGAAACCTGTTTGATATCATCATGATTTGGGTTGCTTGCCATATTTTGGGCTTCTTGCCGGTTATGTGAACCCTTCAGGGGTATTTATCACTGTTTACTCAAATCATATTTTGGCTTAGCGCCGGTTATGCGAACCCTTCAGGGGTATTTATCACTGTTTACTGAAATCATATTTGGGCTTCGTGCCGGTTATGTAAACCCTTCAGGGGTATTTGTCACTGAGTTGAATCATTATTTGAACTCAGTTTTGAAAATTAAATGATGTTTTCAGTGATAAATACCCCTGAAGGGTTCACATAACCGGCTCAGGAATTCATAGTACCAGTTATGCCAGATGATGAGCAACGTCGTCGATGCCCAAGGTTTTCTTGACAAGTGTCAGCGAATGCTCCGGACAGCCGGGATTCTTGAGTCTAGTGGTGTGGCATTTACCACATTTCAATTCACGGGAGCTGCCTTTAATTGGTGGGAGGCTTATGAGAGACGTAGACCGGTTGATGCAGCACCCCTTACTTGGCAACAGTTCTCCACTCTTTTCTTGGAAAAGTATGTGCCGCAGTCCCGTAGAGAGGAGCTGTGTAGAAAGTTTGAATGGCTGCGACAGGGGGATATGACTGTGTCGCAATACGAGTCAAGATTTTCTGAATTGGCTCGACATGCTGTCTGGATAGTTCTGACTGATCGTGAAAGGATCAGGAGGTTTGTGGATGGCCTTAACTACCATCTCCTTATTCTTATGACCAGGGAGAGAGTATTGGGTGCTACATTCGAGGGAGTGGTTGATATAGCTCGCGAGATTGAGATGGTTCGCCGTCAGGAGCGAGAGGAGAGGGAGGCTAAGAGGCCTCGAGGATCGAGTAATTTCAGTGGTACTCCTTCGAGAGGCCAGTTTCAGCAAGGTAGAGGCCGTTCATTCAGGCCTGCTCAGTCAGTAAGCCTAGGGTATAGTGGGGCATCTGCAGGTCGTGGCTATCATGGGTTGCAGCAGGGCCAGTCTACACTTAGCGCCCTTCCAGCTCATTCTCCGTCAGCCCAGGGTCCTTCTAGACCGAGTGCATCTGCTAGAGCACCAGTGAGCTATTATGAGTGTGGCGAGATGGGCCGGATACGAAAATATTGTCCTCATCATGGAGCTAGATCATTCCAACAGAGGGGTCAACCCTCGACTTCTGCTCCAGTTACTTTATCACCCGCTCAGCCAGCTAGGGGCGGTGGTCAGGCAGCTAGAGGTCGCCCTAGAGGGGGAGGTGGAGCAGGCGGTGGCCAGGCTCGATTCTATGCTATTCCAGGCAGGACAGATGCCAGTGCTTCTGATGCCGTTATTATAGGCATTGTTTCAGTCTGCCACAAAGATGCCTCTGTATTGTTTGATCCCGGTTCCACTTATTCATATGTGTCTTCATATTTTGCTCATTATTTGGGTACACCCCGTGAGCTTCTTGCTCTACCTGTTCATGGGTCTACCCCGATGGGTGACACTGTTGTTGTAGACCGTGTGTATCGGTCGTGTGTAGTAACTATTGGGGGTCTAGAGACCCGAGTTGATCTATTGCTATTAAGCATGGTAGATTTCGATGTTATTTTGGGCATGGATTGGTTATCTCCATGTCGTGCTATTTTAGACTGTCATGCTAAGACAGTTACTTTGGCTATGTCGGGTGTGCCGCGGATCTAGTGGCGTGGCGTGACTGGTTATATTCCCGGTAGGGTGATATCATATTTGAAAGCCCAACATATGGTTGGGAAGGCTTGCCTTGCATACCTAGTATTCGTAAGGGATGTTGGAGCTGAGACTCCAAGCATCGATTCTATTCCAGTTGTGCGGGATTTTCCCGATGTATTTCCTGCAGACCTGCCGGGCATGCCGCCGGACAGGGATATTGATTTCGGTATTGACCTGGTGCCGGGCACTCAGCCCATCTCTATTCCACCGTATCGTATGGCACCATGAGAGTTGAAAGAATTAAAGGAGCAACTTCAGGAACTCCTAGATAAAGGGTTCATTCGCCCTAGTGTATCACCTCGGGGTGCACCGGTTCTATTTGTGAAAAAGAAGGATGGCACGATGAGAATGTGCATCGATTATAGGCAATCGAACAAGGTAATAATCAAGAACAAATATCCCTTGCCTCGCATTGATGACTTATTTGACCAGTTTCAGGGAGCACGAGTGTTCTCTAAGATTGATCTCCGTTCAGGATATCACTAGTTAAAGATCAGGGATGCAGATATTCTTAAGACTGCGTTCCGGACTAGATATGGCCACTATGAGTTTCTTGTTATGTCTTTCGGGCTAACCAATGCCCCAGCAGCATTCATGCAGTTAATGAACAGTGTATTTCGGCCTTATCTGGATTCGTTCGTGGTGGTATTTATTGACGATATTCTGGTGTACTCGCGTAGCCAGGAAGAGCACGCAGAGCATCTGCGTGTTGTATTTGTAGAGATTGAGCGAGGAGAAGCTTTATGCAAAATTCTCCAAGTGTGAGTTTTTGCTCAATTCAGTGGCTTTCTTGGGGCACGTGGTGTCCAGCGAGGGTATACAGGTTGATCCAAAGAAGATAGAGGCGGTTCAGAGTTGGCCTAGACCGTCCTTAGTCACCGAGATTTGTAGCTTTCTCGGATTGGCAGGCTATTATCGCCGGTTTGTTCAGGGTTTCTCATCCATTGCATCTCCCTTGACCAAATTGACTCAGAAGGGTATTCCATTTGTATGGTTGGACAAGTGTGAGGAGAGCTTTCAAAAGCTCAAGACAGCCCTAACCACAGCTCCAGTATTGGTTCTATCATCAGCCTCAGGTTCGTACACCGTCTATTGTGATGCCTCGAGAGTTGGGATTGGTTGTGTACTAATGCAGGAGGGTAGATTTATTGCTTATGCTTCTCGTCAATTGAAGCCTCATGAGAAGAACTACCCCGTGCATGATTTGGAGCTAGCTGCCATAGTTCAAGCTTTAAAGATTTGGAGGAATTACTTATACGGCTTATCTTCTGAAGTGTTTACTGATCATCGTAGCCTTCAACATTTATTCAAGCAAAAAGATCTTAATCTGAGGCAGCGGAGATGGTTAGAATTGCTCAAGGATTACGATATTACTATACTATACCATCCGGGAAAGGCCAATGTGGTGGCCGATGCTTTAAGCCGAAAGGCAGTGAGTATGAGGAGTTTGGCATACATTCCAGTTGGAGAGAGACCTCTCGCAGTCGATGTCCAGACCTTGGCTAATAGGCTGGTGAGATTAGACATCCCGGAATCTAACCGGCTGTTGGCTTGTGTGGTTTCTCGGTCTTCGTTATACGATCGCATCAGGGAGCGTCAGTATGACGATCCCCATTTGCTTGTCCTTAAGGACAAAGTTCAGCATAATGATGCTAAAGACGTGACCATCGGCGACGATGGGGTGTTAAGGATGCAGGGTCGAATTTGTGTACCCAATGTGGATGGTCTTCGGGAATTGATCCTGGAGGAGGCCCATAGCTCACGGTATTCCATTCATCCGTGTGCCGCAAAGATGTATCAGGATTTGAAGCAACACTATTGGTGGAGAAAAATGAAGAAAGACATTGTGGGATTCGTAGCTCGGTGTCTCAACTGTCAGCAAGTGAAATATGAACATCAGAGACCGGGTGGTTTGCTTCAGCAGATAGTTATTCCCGAGTGGAAATGGGAACGAATCACTATGGACTTTGTGGTGGGACTCCCACGGACTTTGAAGAAGTTCGATGCTATTTGGGTGATTGTGGATCGGCTGACCAAGTCCGCGCATTTCATTCCTGTGTGTACTACCTATTCTTCAGAACGGTTGGCAAGGATTTACATCCGAGAGATTGTTCGGCTGCATGGTGTTCCAGTTTCTATCATTTCTGATAGAGGTACTCAGTTCACCTTGCAGTTCTGGAAAGCCGTGCAGAGGGAGTTGGGTACTCAGGTGGAATTGAGTACAGCATTTCATCCTCAGACGGATGGGCAGTCCGAACGTACCATTCAGATACTGGAGGACATGTTGCGTGCATGTGCTATTGATTTCAGAGATTCATGGGATGAGTTTCTGCCTCTTGCAGAATTCGCTTATAATAACAGCTATCAGACAAGCATTCAGATGGCTCCGTACGAAGCTCTGTATGGGAGACGGTGTAGATCTCCGGTTGGTTGGTTTGAGCCCGGTGAAGCTAGGCTATTGGGGACTGACTTGGTTCAAGTTGCTCTAGAAAAGGTGAAGGTAATCCAGGAGAGGCTACGTACAGCACAGTCGAGGCAAAAGAGTTATGCCGATAGAAAGGTTCGAGATGTCTCTTACATGGTTGGTGAGAAGGTCTTGCTGAAAGTTTCGCCCATGAAAGGTGTTATGAGGTTCGGAAAGAAAGGGAAATTGAGTCCTCGGTTCATTGGGCCGTTTGAAGTACTTCGGCGAGTTGGGGAGGTGGCGTATGAGCTTGCTTTGCCACCCAGTCTGTCGAGTGTACACCCAGTGTTTCATGTTTCTATGCTCCGAAAGTATATTGGGGACCCGTCTCACATTTTGGACTTCAGCACGATTCAGTTAGATGACAATTTGACCTATGAGGTGCAACCAGTGGCGATTTTGGATCGTCAGGTTCGGAAGTTGAGGTCCAAGGACATAGCTTCAGTGAAAGTCCAGTGGAGAGGTCGGGCTATGGAAGAGGCTACTTGGGAAACCGGGAGGGAGATGCGGAGCAGATATCCTCACCTATTTGGAACTTCAAGTATGTCTCTTGACCCGTTCGAGGACGAACGTTTGTTTAATAGGGGGAGAATGTGACGACCCGGTAAATCGTCTCATGGGTTACTACTCCGTCTTCCCCAATATCTGTATCATTATGCCTTGTTAATCAGGGTTTTAGGTAATTTAATTGAGTAAGTTGCATTCGGAGTGAAATCGGGAAGAAATGAGACACTTAGTCTCTTCTAAGGAGGCTTAAGTTGTAAAAGTCAACTGTATGTTGACTTACGAGTTAGAGGGCTCGTATGTGAATTTCGATGATTCGGTTAGTTTGGGGAGAGGATTTATGACTTAGGAGTGTGATCGGAATTAGTGTTGGAGGTTCCGTGTAGAATTAGGCTTGAATTGGTGAAGTTAGAATTTTGGCGATTTCCGGTTGATAGGCGAGATTTTGATCCGAGGGTCGGAATGGAATTCCGAAAGTTGCTGTAACTTCGATATGTGATTTATGACTTGCGTGTAAAATTTCAGGTCATTCGGACGTGGTTTTTTGGTTGTGTTTAGATTAAAAGAGCGATTTAGAAGATTTTGAAATCCTTAGGCTTGAATCCAACGTGAATTGGTGTTGATAAGTTGTTTTGAACGTTCCGAAGGTTGGAACAAGTTTGAATAATGTTATGGGATACGTTGGCATGTTTGGTTGAGTTTCCGGAGGGCCTCAAGTGGATTTTGGATGGTTGATGGAGTTTCACTTTGGCATTTCAAGAATGTGTCGATGCCGTCTCTTCAAGAATAAGTGGTATAATTATGCAAATGGGATCCAAATTCAGTTTTAATTGTAGCATTAGATCTGTATCGAAATTTCGGAGCCATAGCAAAAAGAATCGTCCAATTCGGACATCGTATGAGAAAGTTATGCCTATTTTTGTGTCAAGGAAAAATCTGCAGAAATGTCAGAAATGCGAACCGCAGAACGTGAAATGTGAACCGCATTTTTGAAATGCGAACCACATTTTTGAGCTGGAAATCGCAAACTGAGATAAAACTTGGGGCGAGATTTGCAACCAAAAATGCGAACCGCAAAGGTGAAATGCGAACTGCATTTTTGGCATACAGTCCTCTCAAGAATCTAAAAGAGTCCGATATACCTAGGGCTTAACTTGCCCTTCTTCTTGAACCTCATAACTCCCTTTATGGGTAAAACATGGAGCATGACCAGCTACCCAACCATGAATACTACGTCGCGAAGCTTCCGATCGACATAACTCTTCTTTCTAGATTAGCTGTACAAAGCCGATCCGGAATCAACTTAACCTTTTCCAAAGCATCCTGAACCAAGTCAGTAACCAATAGCCTTGCCTCACCAGGCTCAAACCAACCCACCAGAGACCGACATCGCGTTCCATACGAGTCCTCATACGGAGCCATCTGAATACTCGATTGGTAGTTGTTGTTAAAGGCAAACTCCGCAAGCGACAAGAACTAATCCCAAGAACCCCGAACTCCACAACTCAGGCACGAGGCATATCAATCAATATCTGAATAGTGAGCTCTGACCGTCTGTCTGTCTGAGGATGGAATATCGTACTCTACTATACCCGTGTGCCAAACTTACGCTGTATGGCCTTCCAGGATCGCGATGTAAGCTATGTGCCCCGATCAGAGTTGATGGATACCGGCACGCTATGAAGTCGGACAATCTCGAAAATATAGATTAGAGCCAGCTACTCTGAAGAATAATTCGTTACTACCGAAATGAAATGAGCCGACTTGGTCAGTCTATCCACAATCACCCATACTGTGTAAAACTTCTTCTAAGTCCTTGAGAGCCCCCAACGAAATCCATGGTTACTGCCTCCCATTTCTACTCGGGAATCTCAAGCCTCTCAAGCAACCCACCTTGCCGTTGATGTTCATACTTCACCAATAGACAATTTAGACACCAAGCTACATACTGCACTATGTCTTTCTTCATCCTCCTCCACTAATAGTGCTACCTCATGTCCTGATATATCTTAAAGGTAACCGTATGAATGGAGTACCGTGAACTTCAGGCCTCCTGAAGAATCAACTCACGCAAACCATCCATATTGGGAACACATAGTCGACCCTGCATCCGTAACACACCATAATCCCCAATAGTAACCTCCTTGACATCGCCGTGCTGGACCGTGTCCTTGAAGTAAAGTAAATGGGGGTAATCATACTGACCTCCCTGATACAATCATATAGAGAAGACCGAGAAACCAGGCAAGCCAGAACTCGACTCGGCTCCAAAATATCCAATCGAACAAACTGGTTGGTAAAAGCCTGAACATTCAATGCTAATGGCCTCTCCGCTGCCGGTAGATATGCTAAACTGCCCAAGCACACGCCTTTCGATTCAATGCATCAGCCACCATATTGGCCTTTCTAGGATGATATAGATGGCGATATCATAGTCCTTAAGCAACTCTAACCATCTCCGCTGCCGCAAGTTAAGATCTTTTGTTTGAACAGATGTTGTAGACTTCGGTGGTCGGCATAGACCTCACAATAGACACCGTACAAATAGTGCCGCCAAATCTTCAACGCATGAACAATAGCTGCTAACTCCAATTCGTCGACAAGATAATTATTCTCATGCACCTTCAGCTTTCTAGACACGTAGGCAATCACCCTACCATCTTGCATCCATACCACGTTGAGGCCAACACGTGACGCGGCATAGTACACGGTGTAAGACCTCCAACCTATAGGCAACACCAATACTGGAGCTGAAGTCAAAGCATTCTTGAGCTTTTGAAAGCTCTCCTCACACTCCTCGGTCCATCTGAATGGAGCACCCTTCTGGGTCAATTCTGTCAAAGGTGAAGTAATAGATGAGAAACCCACAACAAAACGACGATAATACCTTGCCAAACCAAGAAAACTTTGGATCACAGTAGCTGACAATGGCCTGGGCCAACTCTGCACTACTTCAATCTTCATCAGATCTACCTTGATCCCTTCACTCGACACCACACCCAAAACTGCCACCGAATCAAGCAAGAATTTACACATTGAAAACTTTGCATACAACTCCTATTCTCTCAAGGTCTGAAGCACAATCCTCAAATGCTGCTCATGATCCTCCCAGCTCCGAGAGTACATTAAGATGTCATCAATAAACACAATGACGAATGAGTCAAGATAGGTGTGACGACCCGGCCAGTCGTCTCATGATTTACCACTCCGTTTTCCCCGTTTCTACCTTATCGTGCTTCGTTAGCCGTGCTTTATGTAATCAAGTTGAGTAGTTTGAGTGCGGGGTGGATTTGGTAAGAAACAAAACACTTAGTCTCTTTCTAGAAGGTTAAATCGGAAAAGTCAACCGGATGTTGACTTTTGGGTTAGAGGGCTCGGATGTGAGTTTCGATGGTTCGGTTAGCTTCAGGAGGTAATTTATGACTTAGAAGTGTGATCGGAATTGGTTTTGGAGGTCCGGTGTAGAATTAGGCTTGAATTGGTGGAGTTAGTATTTTGGCGATTTCCGGTTGTTAGGCGAGATTTTGATCCGAGGGTCAGAATGAAATTCCGAGAGTTGCTATAGCTTCGTATGGTGATTTCGGACTTAGGCGTATGTCCGGATTTGAAATTGGAAGTCTGTAGGACAATTCAACGCATTTTGGCAAATGTTGGAAAAAGAAGATTTTTGGAAAGTTTGACCGAGGAGTCGACTTTTTGATATCGGGGTCGGAATCCAGTTCTAAAAATCTTCATAGGTCCGTGATGTCATTTATGACTTGTGTGCAAAATTTGAGGTCAATCGGACTCGATTTGATAGGTTTCAGCATCGAATGTAGAAGTTGGAATTTGTTAGTTTCATTAGGCTTGAATTGGGGTATGATTCGTATATTTAGCGTTGTTTGATGTGATTTAAGGCCTCGACTAAGTCCATAATATGTTTTAGGACTTGTTGGTATATCCGAACGGGGTCCCGAATGGCTCGGGTGAGTTTTGGGTGGTTAAACGGACTATTTCATCGTTGGAAAGGAAAATCTGCATAAATGTCAGAAATGCTACCAAAATGCGGACAACATGTTGATTATGTTACGCCGAAATGCTATAGCAAAGTGTAACAGATTTCAATGTCAGAAATGCCTACCAAAATGCGGACAACATGTTGATTATGCTACGGGATACTGTCCAAAATGCGGACATCATGTTGATTATGCTACGCCGAAATGCTATAGCAAAGTGTAACAGATTTCAATGTTAGAAATGCTACCAAAATGCGGACAGCATGTTGATTATGCTACGCGATGCTGCCAAAATCCGGACAGCATGTTGATTATGCTACGCGAAATACTATAGCATTTTCAACACCTGAAAGCTTTATTTGTTCCAATTTTTGACCCCTTTATGAATAGAAATAAGTGCCCATTTGCCATGCAAAACCCATTTTCGTTACCCACGAAGAGAAACACCTCCAAACACCATAAAATCACCGCAAATCAACCTCAAAACTATATCCAAAAGAGGTTTTCTTGAACAAATTCTTAAAGAAGGGGGTTTTGACCATCTTGAATATAATTGGAGCTAGGGAACTCGGATTGAAGCGAAATCTTGAAGGATTTTTGGAAGATTTTCGAGAGAAACATTGGGGTAAGTGTTCTTAACTCAATCTTGGTCAAATTACCCAAATGTATTGCCATTCTAGTAAGTAATTGGTGATTTAAGTTGGAGAAAACTGTGGAAAACCCTTAAGTTTAGATTTTAAGACTTGGAGGTCGAACCAATGTCGAAATCCGATAAATCTCGTATGGTTGAACTCGTGGGAAGATAAGGAACCCGTTGAGGTGAAAAATTACTGAATTTCGAAAAGTGGGCCCGGGGCTCGAGTTTTGCTAATTTTGGGATTTCTTAGTATTTATTGATTGTTTTCGCGTGGGCTTTGTTACCCCTGCATATTGTGACATATTAGTTCTAATTTTGGATAGATTCGACGCGCGCGGAGGCCAATTCAAAGGGCAAAGGCGTCGCGGGCTAAGAATTTAGCCGGTTCGAGGTGAGTAGTGATTGTAAATGATGTTCTGAGGGTTTGAAACCCCGGATATTGCACATCGTAGTGCCATATTGAAGTGAGGCACACGCTCGATGATGAGCATGGGGTCGTTTACTACTGGGGATTGTGACATGGTCCATCCCGATTGATGATTTTACTACGCAATTGATTGAAACTTACTTGTTACTATCTTGTTTGGGGCTGATTGCCATATTTCGGCTTCGTGCCAATTGTTTGAACCCTCAGGGGATTTTTATCACTATTTCCTCACTATTTGTACTTATTACTTGAACTCAATCATGTTGTTTCCACTGTTGTACAACTCATCCACTTTTTACTCAGTTTTGAGATTTACACAATATTTTAAATGATGTTTGGGGCTGAGAACTATTGTTTTACTATGCCCGAGGGGCTTGTGATGATTTTCTGACTGAGTGCGACCGAGGGCCAGATGTGAGGTTTTACTGAGTGATATGAGGCCGAGGGCCTGAGATCCTTTAGGTGCAACGAGGTGGCTTGTGATTGATATAAGGCCGAGGGCCTGAGATACTATATGTGCCACGAGGTGGCTTGAAATAGCGCTTGGGCCGTAAGGGCCCCTCCCGGAGTCTGTACACCCCCAGTGAGCGCAGGGTACCCAGAGATATTACAGTTGGTAACAATGACAACTGTAGGTTACAGTTGGTAACAATGACAACTGGTAACCAGAGATACTACAGTTGGTAACAATGACAACTGTAGGTTATAGTTGGTAACAATGACAATTGGTAACCAGAGATATTACAGTTGGTAACAATGACAACTAGTAACCAGAGCTGTGAGATTGATACTGAGCCCAGGGATATTACAGTTGGTAACAATGACAACTGGTAACTAGAGCTGGGGAGATTTTACTATTTTAAATGATACTGAGCCCAGGGATGTTACAGTTGGTAACAATGGCAACTGATAACTAGAGCTGGGAAGATTTTTAAATGATTTATTATTGATTTATTGTTTTCAAATAATGGTTTACTGCTTCATTATGCATTGCCTTGTGCTTTACGTTTTTCCTTACTTTCAGTCATTATTTATATGTACTACTCACTGAGTTGGAAGTACTCACATTACTCCCTGCACCATGTGTGCTGATTCAGGCATTATTAATTCCGCTCCGAGGAATTGACTACGACTGTAAGAGCGGTGATTCAGAGACTACGAGGTAGCTGTTGGCGTTCGCAGCCCCGTATCTCCTTTATTTGTTGTTTCCAGTTTCTCCAACTAATTGTACCAGAGATATTGTAATAGAAGTTTTGTTATTAGGATTTCATTAGTTGCTCATGACGTTGTGACACCCCGGTTGGGCTGTTGTTGGGATGGTTCACTATTTTTTTCCGCAAATGATTGCTATTAAACTATGTTGCGTTGTTCTCTTGTTAAATTAACTGCTTAAAATGAGTTATGGTTCGACTTGGCTGGCCTTGTCTTCACGAGAGACGCCATCACGATCGGGTTTGGGATTTGGGTCGTGACAATAGGGTTGGAATACACTATTCATCAAGTGCTTGAATGTTGCTGGGGCGTTGGTCAGCCCAAATGGCATCATAAGGAACTTATAGTGACCATACCGATTTCTAAAAGCAGTCTTCGAAATATCCGAATCTCGAATCTTTAGCTGGTGATAACCTGACCGCAAATCAATATTGGAGAACACTCTAGCACCCTGTAGCTGATCAAATATGTCATCAAAGTGTCGCAACGGATACTTGTTCTTCATTGTAACCTTGTTCAACTGCCGATAATCAAACACACACGCATAGAACCATCATTTTTCTTAACAAACAAAAACAAGAGCACCCTAAGGTGACATACTGGGCCAAATGAAACCCTTGTCAAGAAAGTCTTGCAACTACTCCTTTAACTCCTTCAACTCTGATAGGGCCATACGATATGGTGGAAAGTAAATCAGCTGAGTGCCTAGCAACAAGTCAATAACAAAATTGATATCCTTATCAAGCTACATGCCCGGAAGATCTATCGAAAATACATCTGAATAGTCTCTCACTACCGGAACTGACTCAACGGTAGGAGTATCAACATTGACATCTCTCACGAAGGCGAGGTATGCATCACACCCCTTCCCAACCATCCGATGTGACTTAAGGAAGGACACAACGCCTGCTAGTAACAAAATCCAAAGTACCCCTCCACTCCAACCACGGCAAACCTTGCATAGCCAACGTCATCGTCATGGCGTGATAATAAAGAATAGCATGATAGGGAGATAACTAGTCCATATCAAAAATAACATCAAAGTCTACCATACTAAGCAACAATAGATGAACTCTGGTCTCAAAACCACCAAGAATAACTAAACACAACCGATACACATGGTTAAGAACAATGGAATCTCCCACAGGCATAAACATACATAGACATGAGAACTCAAAAATCACGGGATATACCCATATACGGAGCAAAGTAAGATGATACATATGAATAAGTGGAGCCTGGATCAAATAAGATTGATGCATCTCTCTAACAAACCCGAATAATACATGTGATAACTGCATCTGAAGTTTGGAAGGTTGAGAAGTTTGACCGGGAGTTGACTTTATTGATATTGGGGTCGGATTTTGATTCTGGAAGTTGGAATAGGGTATGCGTAGCCCATATACACATTTGTCACCTTATGTATTTGGCTTCCACATATCACAATTAACACAAAACAACACCAATCACAAGGGATAATTCCTCACACATAGTTAGGCAAGACACTTACCTCAAAACACGCTAACTCAATCCACTAGTAAGCCTTTCCGCCAATTATCCAACTCCAAACGGCTCGAATCCAGCCAAAACAACTTCATACCACAAATACAAACTATAGGAAGCTATTCCAAACAGTAAAGTTGAAATCGTTAAAGAGAAACAAAAAAAGAACTCAAAAAGTCAACACGAGCTCGCGTCTCGGAACCCACCCAAACTTAAACAATACAAACACTCATTCAATAGCGAGTCCAACCACACAATAATTATTCAAATCCGACTTCAAATCACCTTTCAAATCCCAAAATTTATTCTAAGAAGTTTCACAATTTCCCCCCAAATTTTCCAACTCATATCACTAATTAGATGACAAAAATAAAGATGGATTCACGTACAATAGCCAAATCCGAGTTAGAATCACTTACCCCAATGATTTCCTTGAAAATCCCTCGACTAATCGCCACAAACCAAGTTCTCTAGGTCAAAAGGATGAAAAATGAGATAAAACCCTCGAACACTCCCGTTTCTGCCTAGCGATTCTCGCTTCATTGAGCAAAAACTGTAGCACCAGCAGAAAATCCATCGCAGGAGCGGTTCCAACAAAGGTAAGGGAATTTCTCTTCTACGAACAAAAATCGCATACCTACGCAATCAGACCTGCGCAAGCGCGCCTGCAGAGGGTCTTCACTTCTGCGACCACCATGGCTGGCTAGCCCCTTTCCGCTTCTGCGATGCTTCTCTAACACTAGCGAGTCCACTGCTACGCATAGAAGACCGCACCTACGGTCCCAGTTGGCCAAACCAAGCCTCTCTTATGTGGCTCATAGGCCACTAATGTGGTGCTGCACCTGCGGCCCAAGTGCAAGGTGCGATTGCACCAGAATCTCAGCAACTTCAGCATTCCCTTAAGACCAAAATTATTACAATTTCAATCTGATTTACACTTGGGGCCTTCGGGACCTCGTCAAAATATACCGACAAGTTCCAAAACACATGATGGACCTAATCAAGGCCTAAAATCACATCAACCAACATCGGTTCTACAAATCGCAACTCAATTCAAGCTTATTGAAACTATGAACATCTGGCTTCCAAAACTAACGCCGAATTATACCAAAACAACTCCGATTGACCTCAAATTTCAAACACATATCATAAATGACATGATGAACCTATTTCAATTTCCGAAATCAGAATCCAGCCCCAATATCAATAAAGTCAACTCCTGGCCAAACTTCTTAACCTTTCCAAACCTTTAACTTCTTAGCATTAACTAATTCAAGCCGAAACGACCTATGTACCTCCAAATCACTATCCGAACATGCTCCTAAGTCCAAAATTATCATATGGAGCTATTGAAATAAACAAAACTCCATTCCGGAGTCGTCTACATAAAAGTCAAACTACGGTCAACTCTTCCAACATTGGAACTAAGTATCCCATTTCACTCCAAAACTCACCTGAACCAAAATTAAACACCCCAGCAAGTTACATAATCGCAGTACAGCATAGAGGGGGCAATAAATAGAGGAACGGGGCTAAATACTCAAAATGACCGATCGGGTCGTTACAACCTTTAATCCCACATTGACTAGGAATTAATTTTTGAAGCTCTTGAATCGCTGGCCAAGCATATGAGAATTTACCAACGATTGCAAAGTCCAGATTATTAATGCTATTCATCTTCTTGAATTGTGTGTTTGTCCATTGAATCAAAGGTTCTCCACGAACAAACATAACATGTTTTATTTGGATCGATGGGGCAGTATTGTTTTTGCTCGACGTAGGATGTATGGACGTATTTAATGAACTAGGTTTTAGTAAGTTAGAGAAATCCAATGGTGAATCAGGGTTAGGGATGAGTTGTAGTGGTGGTATAGCGATGGGAAGAGGCAGACTAGCCCTAAAGCAGGCTGGCCACCGGCCAGCGAGGCCATGGGAGCTCTCACAATGAAATCGCCTCAAAATCACCCTTCTTGTAAGCAGAGCTCTCGCCAGAACTTGAAGTTTTTCTTTCTATTTGTGTAACCTTTTTATACATTACATATGTTTATGATTAGTTTAATAAATTAATCACTAATTTTTTGTTAATTAGCCTACTAATTTAATAATTCAAAGTTAATGTCATAATTTGGAAAATAAAGTATTTTTATAAATAATTAATCAATTACAGTAATTTGTACCATTTTTTGATGATTATAGTTGCTACTACATTTTGTTGGAATTAATTAAGTGTAATTAAATTAATTTTAAAGAGGTTAAGGATTGATGGCTATATTTGCAATTGCAATTGGATACAAATTTGGCTATGCATTAAATTGGAATGAGCCTATAACATTGGCCCCATTACCTCCATATCACCTAGTCCAAATGACCCTCCAGACCATGTTGGCAATCCATGCCATTCTCTTTAGCCAATTGAATTCGCCACGTCACACTCTCAAAGCACTCACACAAGAAACACACGCACATCTGAGCCATTAATCCATCTGATCAACGACCTATGTTTAATGTGCCTTTAATTTGTAGAATTGGCTAGCTCATCTCTGCCGTTGAACACAATGATCTAACGTCTCACATAATTCCTCATAAAAATCTTATAACACCTGAATTATCAGAGCCGTCGATCAAATGATCCAACGGCCCAGATCTCTTCCACCCATCTTAACCTCAAAGACCAGCCTGGTCTACCCCAAACCCTAAATCATTTCATCCTAGACCAGTCGCCCTCTTTCCCTTTTCTCTCTTCTTTCTCTCATCCCATCTAACCCGTCAATAACCAAATCCTTGCACAAATTTGTTCAAGGGCACAAATCGACCATGAAACCGTCCTCTTTTCCTTCTGAATCTGCGAATCCCGATAGTTTCTTCCCCATTTTATCACTCAAATTCAAAAGCCCCAAATCCGAACCCCAGCTTAAAAGTGGAACTGCAAATTGTTTAAATCTATCTTATGCTCCATCAAATCACAGCATGCATGGAGCTCATTCGGAGTTTCACAATGATGATTCTATACCCACAGGTCAAACACCCTGACCTCTGGGTTTTAGGTTTTGTCCGATGGTTCTTTTCCTTCAGCGGTCGATTCCTCCTTTTAGGTAAACCCTATTCATCATTTTACCTTTATTTTTCTCTGATTTAACCTGCCTTGCTATCATCACCCATCCTTCGTCATCTTCCACTATCTAAGTTGAATCTGCTGGAACACTAAGGCTTCCATAGCCACTATAAATAGAGCCTTCAATCTCTCACCTACGACCTAATACAACATAGAAAATGGAAGAGAATTAAAAGTCCTAGACTTCTCACAGATTTTCTTTTCTTTCTCCGATTTTAAGTTCCCTTACTGTTTGAGCTTGAGTTCAGATTCTTAACGGCTAAACCAGGAGTTTTTTTTTTGGTTTACTGCCCAAAAGAAGGTCGGTGAACCTCAACCTTTCTCCTCTATATTTTTGTTATTAATCTATCACTGATCACTGAGTTCTAGAATTATAAGTTTAATCCCATGTTGTTATGTACTCAATCATATTGTAATTTCGTAGTTTGGTTAGAATATAACATGTGCATATTTAAATGCCATCCATTGGAAGTTCGGTACTTATCCCTGCCTCAGAAGGGAACTGCTACTTGTATATCATGTTTTCGATTACGTTTCCATATCATTGGAACCTATTAAGTTTACTGTACTTTACCCATGAACTTTGGAGAGGCCCTTTGATGTTTTTCTACCCTGTTTGAATGTAGGACTGTGCATTCAACTTTTAACCGACCTAGATGGAATGAAAATCCCTTTAGAGTTCACTTGTTAATATTTTGGCCCGTCCCTGTCTCTTATGAACCTTGAAGTGGACTGTTAACTCTCACACTTATTAAGAAGTGGGGTATTAGTTTGTATGCAGGTTTTCATTAAGTATATACATGATTAAGTACATGATTACAACTAATGATCTTCATAAGTATGAAACTACTAGTAGGATTATTGAGGTCGATACACCTGATACCTCCTATCCTCCTCTAAACTGCATGACTTACTTATTCTGAGTTCTTATATTAATGTGTTGTTGGTTTTTCATTGCTTGCTAGCATCTATAACTAATCATTTTGAGTACTCTTAAGCCTGATAAAAGTACATATTAGTGTATTATATTCTTTTGTGCAAACCATGATATTTTTTATGATATTTTGGTGTTCTAAATAATTATTTGCAAGAAATATACCTCTTCTTGTGTATGGTCATCATTGTGGTATTAAAGTTTAATCGAAGTGCACCTACACCTGCAGAGAACACTAAGTGTGAGTAGTTAGGGGTATTTGCTAGTAGAATTTAGTTTTTGGTTGAGATACTCTACCTAACTCAAGCATTGCTTGGGGTCCTTGAGACCCTTGTGAACATTGAAGTGCCAGGGATCCAAAGGGTATTTTGGATATGAACGGAATTATACCCTAAGCCCTTAATCTATTGACACTTGCTAATCTCTTTAGATTTAGTGTTCAATGGAAATAAATGTTTTCATTGTAAATTGCTTTACTATATGTGACTTCACATTAATTTTGCATTCTTAATTACTGTTGATTGTTACTGTTTATCTTGGGCCTATATTGGTGTTACTTATGTTCCAATGGTATATTGAGCCACATATATAATAACTTTCTCTTTCTTTTTGTACATGTGTCTGAATTGGATCTGTCGAGTTCTAATAGAACCCAATCCCAAATTCTTTGCCCGAACCTCGAAGTACTGTCTGTTGGCTTTAACTTCCTTCAGTCCCATACCAAGAGTCCATCACTTTTCCTCTATCTCTTTAATAGTTTGCTACTATTTGTTATGTATCTAACACTGACAATATTTAATCAAATGCTTTTTCTTATCTCTTTGACTTATATCAATAACCTAGGCTAGCTATGGCACCAAATCTCCAAGATTAGGTAAGTCGATTATTAACAACGACTAAGCCTATTTTAACAATGATAATTTGAAACATAGTTTAATATAAAGCCGAAACAGAACAGGAATAAGCGTACGCGACAATAATCATAACAATCTCCCAAGACTGGTAATACAGAGTCATGAACTCTAGCTAAGTACATGGAAAGATCTCAAAGATCAAATACAATACTGTTCAAAAGACAAGCTGATGATACAATATAAGGACAGGACTCCAAGGGACTGCATTGACCAAGGAGCTCTACCTTGAATCCTCGCGATCAACAAGCTAACTCTGTCCAGGTCTGATATCTCCAATATCTGGCTCTACACATAAATGTGCCGAACTATAGCATGAGTACACCACAGTCGATACCCAGTAAGTATCAATACTAACCTCGTTGGAGTAGTGACGAGGTACAAGTCAAGACACTCACTAGACAAAATAACTTGTGCATAATAGAAGTATAAAGCTAATAGTGGAATGTAGAAATCAGTAAATGGCAACAAAATCAACATGTGACACAAACAATAAAGTAATAAGAACACCGTAAAGCATCATTGAAACCAATTAAGGAACGCAATGGACAACAAATTAATAAAGTCGTCCTAACACAAGCTCACTTCGTGATACCTCATCTCATAGTCACAAGTCACGGGTCTTAACCCACCATCGTATACCCACAGCACCTTGTGCCCACATCTCAAATCACAATCGCACGGGCAACTCACATGCCAATATCTCAATTCGCCAGGCATGATCACAAGCTCACATTCACAATCTGCTCAGCTGGTCATAGGCTCACAATCACAATCCGCGCGGCATGATCACAGGCTCACAATCACAATTCGCTCGGCCTGGTCACAAGCTTAATAGCAACATCAAAACAGATAAAATAAGAACACATGGGCATGATTAATAATTGTCAAGTTTCATACTCTTGAACTAGTATTAGTGGCCAACTACGGTGTTTGCTTGTGCGAGTGTACTAATGCCACCCAAGTCAACAAGTAATATCAAAGACAACGAGTAGCTCATCAAAGCACAAAACAAGTCATGTAAGATGCATGACATACACAAAGAAAAACACATCGTCATGCGAAAATCTCCAACGCAATGTCCCCAAGCCATTTCACACATCATCCCTGACATTGCCATTCTTATCTCTCTGATAGTCACCCGTATTACTCCGCCCTGACAATATCATTAGCCACCCGTATCACTCCAATAGCCATCTGTATCACTATGCCCTGACAGTATTATTAGCCACTTGTATCACTCTGATAGCCACCGGTATAACTCCGCCCTAACAGTATCATTAGTCACCTGTATCACTCCACACAACAGCCACACTTATCGCTCCACCCGGGCAATAACACAACAGCCAGCTGTATCACTCCGTACATTCAACAACAGTGAGATGCAACCCTTAAGCTTTGTATAACAACAACGGTGAAATGCCACCCTTATACTCCGTATAACAACAACTAAACCACATAATAATTCACATGCACTAACATCACAACAACACGACATATCAACTCGTAACACAAGTTCCCATAGGCCACAACCTTTACAAAGATCCAACAATATCAATATTTCTACAACAAATATCCCACGGTCAACAAAATGTGTATAGAATCTCAATAACAACAAAATGAACAGAATGTAACTCAACAAGGAACAACACCCCCTTTAAACACAACTTTAATTAAAATAGATTAATAACCTTCGATAACCTCAATTCCAATTAATTGTTTAAGGATAAACTCAATAATGAAAGTATTTCCATGAAATGGAAACTTCGGATTCTAATGTATGAATAGGATAACAAATGAAAGAGATGGGACGAACTAGTACTATGTCTAAATGTATGAGAAAAACCTGGAAACAATAGGATATTATGTAACAACAATTTCAACTAAGAGTAACTCCACAATAAAAGAAATCACATAATGATAAAAGTGATCAACTTCACATAAAGCATATAAGAGCAAACTCAACAAATAAAGAACGTGACATATAATAACAACTTCAAATAAAGCATGTGATAGTAGACATGACGAATGAAAGATATAACCTGTACTAAGAAATTCCAAATAAGTACATGAAATAAGCCTAAGAGTTTAAACCGATCAATTTCCACATATAAGTCCGAGTACATACTCGTCACTTCGCGTACATGGCTTTCACATGACACAAAATTAGCACAAACGACTCAAATCAAGGTGTAATTCCCACACACAAAGTTATGCAAGATTCTTACCTCAAAGAAGCTAAACCGATACTCTAAAATGACCTTCTCGTGTGAAACACCCTTTGGACGGTTCAAATCTAGCCAAAATAACTCAATATCATAAATAAAAACCATAGGAAACAATTCCCGATAATAAAGCTTCGATCTTTAATGAAAACTAAAAATTCAACCACGAGCCTGCACCTCGGAGACTAACGAAATTAACGAAATCCAAACGCCCATTCCGATACGAGTCCAACCATACCAAAATTATCCAATTCCGACATCAAATCGGCCTTCAAATCCTCATTTTACATTTTTGAAAGTTTGTACAAAGATTCTCATTTTATCACATTCAAATCACTTATTTAATGTTTAAAAAAAGATGGAATCACGAAATATAATCAAATCCGAATAAAGAACACTTACCCCGATAAAACACGTGAAGAACCCATCCAAAATCGCTCAAAATCGAGGTCTACAACTTAAGATATGACAAATATGGCAAACCTTTGAATTATAACCTTTCTGCCTAGAACTTCCGCTTTTGCGGACTCACGGTTGCATATGCGAAGCCGCATTTGCGAAATAGTAATCATAGATGTGCAAACAACAAAAATCAAAACTGACCGCACCTGGGTCCAAGACACCGCATCTACCAATAACATAATACACCTGCGCAGCCGCTTTTGCGACAAAAACTTTTCATCCGCAGGACCTTCCAATCCAGCTCAATATTGCACTTGCTCATACACACAAGAACCTGCCGAGCCACATTTGCAGGAGTGCCATCGCAGTTGTGAAAAACCTCAACTCCCCATCAGCTCGCTTCTGTGCCTTCTCGTACGCACATGCGACCATCATACCAGCGCCCTGTAGTCTGCAGGTGCGACCACAGCAGATCTCTGCACAAACCAACCTCACCCAACATGGTCTAATTGATCTGAAACCAGCCGGGGCCACTGGTACCCCGTACGAACATTTCAACAAGCTCCATAATATAACGCGGATCGGCTTGAGGCCTCAAATCATATCAAACAACAAAACTACGAATCGCACCTCGAATCAAACTTAATGAACTTATGAACTTTCATCTTTTACAACTGGTGCCGCATCATATCAAATCAACTTGGGTTGACGTCAAAGTTTGTATGCAAGTTCCAAATGACAAAACGGAGCTATACCAACTCCCAAAATTAAATTATGAATCCGATATCAACAAAGTCAACTCCCCGTCAATCCTCTCAATCTTCCAAACCTTCAACTTACAGATTTTTCATTAAAGTGCATCAAATTAACCTACGAACCTCCAAATCCACATCCGGACATACGCCTAAGTCATAAATCACCATACAAACCTATTGAAATCATCAAAACACCATTGCGGAGTCATCTATACAAAAGTTAAACTCCGGTCAACTCTTACTGCTTAAGATTCTAAAACAAGAATCATCCTTCCAAATCAAATCCTGAATCATCCGAAAATCGAACCCGGATACACATGAAACTCATACTATATAATACAATGCAGCTCGAGACCTTAAGCCACCCAATGGGATGGTAATTCTCAAAACGACTGGTCGGGTCGTTACATTCTCATCCTCTTAAACGAACGTTCATGCTAGAACGTGCCAGAAACCATTCCGAAGCTATCAGATAACTGAATTTACTCACTAAACATATACTCGCGGGCGATCCCACGTCACCCAATCGACATAAGCCCAATAACACCATCTCAACTGAAAATTATTCCTTCCACCCACACGAATAAACCTTAGAACCAAATTTTTCTCACCATCCGATCATTTTCCAAGGACCCGATTCCAACATCAACACAGTATCAGCCTCATCCAGCTGCAACTACCCGTGCCTACACCCACAAGGTACAACCACATGATGTAACACATCACATATATGCCCATAAAAACAACTCTGGCCACCATAGCTACCCATAATCAAATCCAGCACCGGCAATTAACCTCATATCAACAAGAACCCTGTTCCAAACCTTCAGAACATTGACAACGATGCAAGAAACATAAAGATCCCATGACCATTCACTCAAATCGACAAGTCACATCTAACGCCAACTGGGTACACACCTCGTAAGCTAAAACCCAATAAGCACAACGCGAATATGACTAAATATGCAAAGAGAAACACATGAGAGAATTATCAAACACGCCCGACAGGCGCAACTCCCTATCAATACCATACTAGAAATCAATTATATAAGGGAGAATAAAAACATATGAACTAATTACAAGGATACATCCTAATATAACTCCACCGTCGCATGCAGTCCCATCCATACATATAAAACCATATGAAAATGCGAGGATCCCATCCTCAGCTCTATATCACAAGTAAAATACACATCATACCAACCAAAACCTTTCACTAATTCAATTCCGCAAAACAAAATCACAACACGTAACGAACTCCACACACCGGTAGAGCATCTAAATCACAAATCATAAGCAACTATCTAGAGATCACATCAAAACATACTGTAATGAGTAACATAAAGTCTCTTCTAGGCTCATAGCTCTTAATAGTGAACAACACAAAACGACAGGCACGGGCTACCTCTATAGAATCTCCCAACAGGGGTAAACACATAACCAAAATACAAAATCAAAAAACTTTCCCATATGTGAAGCAAGATAAGGGGACTCACCCCGATAAGCAGAACCACATCGAAATAAAAATAATGCTCCTTTACAATAATCGAAACCATATATGTAATGACACCATCTGGTGTAGCGGTCTCATCCCTACAATGGAAAGTATATCAACGGGCCGGGCCTCCCCCTCTAGGGTGTCCTCTACCCGCCTATCCTCCACCCCTAAGTGATTGCGCAGGTGGAGTAGCAACTAGAATGGACCCCGTAGCCTGAGTGCCCTGATGAATTCGCCCCTCCCGAGTCTGGGACAATCTCTCATGCTATGCCTAGTATCACCACACTCATAACAACCCCTCTGCGGGCGTGGCTGCTTGTATTGAGCCCATGCAGGATAACTAGAATAACCACACTAGGAACCCCGTGTCGGTGGTGCACTAAAAGATGACTGCCCCACATGAGTATCCTGAATAACTGGAGCACCATGAGTAGTGTGAAGTGCGAACTGGACTGGCCGACAGCCCGAGCCTCCACCACGATGGATCATAGCTGAAGAGTAGAATCCACTGAACGCTCTAGAACCTTGAGACCTTTTAGTCTCCTTATCCTCCCTCTCCTCACCCTAAATACACTATAACTTGCTGGCAATCTCCACCACCTACCGAAATGAGGTATCAGTCTATAATTCCTAAGCCATGCTGAATCTAAGATCATAACTGAGCCCCTTAATAAATCTGTGGACTCGCTCTTTGACTGTAGGAACCAAAGTAGGTGGATGACAGGATCACCGAACCTGATGGCATAATCTAACACCGTCATGGTGCCCTGATGCAGCCACTCAAACTCTATACGACAGGCATACTGGAGGGTCTGGGGAACAAACTCCCTCAAGAACATCTTTAAAAAATGAGTCCAAGTGGGTAGTGCTGCATTGGCTGGTCTAGCCTCCTTATAAACCTACCACTACTGATACACTGCTCCAAACAGCTAAATGTAGTAAAAGCAACTCCGTTCACCTCCACGATACCCATGGTGCGGAAGATACAGTTACACTTATCTAGAAAACCTTATGTATCCTTGGTAGTTAGGCAACTGAAAATAGGTGGACTATACCTCTTTAACCTCTCAAGCCTCTTTTGCTGCTCCTCTGATGGCTCTGGCCCGACCTCAGGCTGAACCCAAATAACAAGCTTCACCGGCACCGCACTCGGAACCTGACCCATGTGAGCCCACTGCTCTAGAGTCCGGGGGGTGACTGAGCTTCTCCCCCAGTCTGTAAAGTGGCTAGTGCAATGGAGATCAATCTCGCCTGAGCCAAGGTACCAAAGATGTTCAGGAACTGCCCTAATGTCTCCTGAAGTCTGAGGGTAACAAGAAACACCTCTAGTGTCTGTCCCCTAAACGGAGCCACCGGCGGCTCCTAAACTGCTGCTCTAACAGGTGCTCTAGCTGCGGCACATGCCCCTCTTCAGCCTCTACCTCGGCCCCTGCCTCTCACTGCTCTAGCAGGGGGCACGGGTGCTTGCTCAGGTGATCCGATAGCATGTTCCCTCACTATCTGTGAGGGAATAGAGATACAAAGGCTCAAACTTCAAAATCGACAGATCCGCATAACACGAATGAAAGAAGTAGAATTTTCTTAATAGTTCCGTAGCCTCTCAAAGATAAGTACAGACGTCTCCGTACCAATCCGCAAGACTCTACTAAACTTTCTCGTTACTCGTAAAACCTATGAACCTAGAGCTCTGATAACAACTTGTCATAGCCCAAAAAAACCCACCGCAAGCGTCATGATGGCACCTAGTCTCCAAGATTAGATAAGCCGATTATTAAGAATGACTAAGCCAGTTTTGACAATGATATTTTGAAACATAGTTTAATGTAAATACCAAAACAAAAGAGGAATAAGGCTACGCGCAATAATCATAACAATCTCCCAAAACCAGTAATACAAAGATACGAACTCTAGCTAAGTACATGGAAAGATCTCAAAGATCGAAATACAATACTGTTCAAATGACAAGTTGATTGTACAATATAAGGAAAGGACTCCAAGGGACTACAACAACCAAGCAGCTCTATCTTGAATTCTTACAATCAACAAGCTAACTCTGCCCAACTCTGATATCTCCAATACCTGGCTCTACACAAAAATGTGTAAAAATGTATTATAAGTACACCACAGTCGGTAACCAGTGTGTATCAAGACTACCCTCGGTGGATTAGTGACGAGGCACTAGTCAAGACACTCACTAGAAAAAATAAACTGTGTAGAATAGAAGTATAAAGCTATTAATGGAAAGCAAAAATCAATAAATGGCAACAAAATCAACATGTGACATAAATAGTGAAGCAATAAGAACACCGTGAAGAATCATTGAAACAGATTAAGGAACGCTAAGGACAACCAATTAATCAAGTCATTCTAACACAAGCTTAACAACGAAATCACTTCGTAATACCTCATGTTATAGTCACAAGTCACGAGTCTCAACCCACCATTTTATACTCACGGCACCTTGTATGCACATCTCAAATCAAAACCGCACGGGAAACTCACGCGCAATATCTCAATCCACCCGGCATGATCACAATCTCACATTCACAATCCGCTCGGTTGGTCACAAGCTCACAATCACAATCTGCCCCGCATAGTCACAGGCTCACAATTACAATTCGCCTGGCATGGTCACAGGCTTAATAGCAACATCAAAAAAGATAAAACAAGAACACATGGGCATGATTAATAAATGTCAAGTTTCATACTCCTAAACTAGTATAAGTGGCCAACCACGGTGTTTGCTTCTAGGAGTGTACTACTGCAGCCCAAGTCAACAAGTAGTATCGAAGACAACAAGCAGCTCATCGAAGTAACAAACCAAGTCACATAAGATGCATGACATACACAAAAGAAAACACATCGTCACGCGAAAATCTCCAACTCAATGTCCCTATGCCATCATACGTCATCCCTGACATCGCTACCCTTATCTCTCCGATAGTCACCCGTATACTCCATGCTGATAATATCATTAGCCGCCTGTATCAATCCGATAGCCACCCGTATCACTACGCCCTGACAGTATAATTAGCCATCCGTATCACTCCGATACCTACTAGTACCACTCTGTAAAATAGCCACCCTTACATCTCTGCCCGAACAATAACACAATAGCCGCATGTACCACTACGTACATTCAACAACAGTGAGATGCTACTATCTTGCCGCGCATAACAACAACAGTGAAATGCCACCTTTATACTCCGCATAATAACAACCAAACACCACAATAATTCGCATGTGCTAACATCACAAAAACACGACATCGTATCACAAGTGCCCATAGGCGACAACCTTTCTAAAGATCCAACAATATCAATATTTCCCCAACTTAAGAGCCCACGGCTCAACACAATGTGTATAGAATCTCAATAATAACAAAATGAACAGGAGAGTATGTAACGGTCTGACCGATGATTTTGAGTGTTGTAGCTCTATTCCCCCCCCCCCCCC
>MCJB01035230.1:0-10602 GCA_002018475.1 Nicotiana obtusifolia | reverse complement strand
CCCCCCCCATGTACTGGTTATTTTATACTTAGTTTTCATTATGTGACTTTCCAGGGTAGTTGGTTTGGTTCCGAGGATGTTTCAGAATGAGTTGAGATACTTAGTCTCAAGGTTGGAAGCTTAAGTTAGAAATGTTGACCGGATGTTGACCAATGTGTAAATGGCTCTAGAATGGAGTTTTGATGGTTCCGATAGCTCAGTTGGGTGATTTTTGGACTTACAAGTGTGTTTGAATTGTGATTTGGATATCGACAGTTGATTTTAGTTTAAAATGACGAAAGTTGGAAAATTAGAAGTTTTGGAAATTGAGAAGTTTGATCGAGAATTGACTTTGTGGTTACCGGGCTCAGATATTGATTTTGGAAGTTGGAATAGGTCTGTTGTATCATTTATTACTTGTGTGCAAATTTTGAGGTCAGTCGGACTTGATTTGATAAGTTTTGGCATCGAATGTAGAAGGTAGAAATCCATAAGTTTATTAGGCTTGAATTTGAGTGCCATTCGTGTTTTTGATATTGTTTGAGGTGATTTGAGGTCTCGACTAAGTTCATATTGTATTTAGGACTTGTTGGTATATTTGGTTTAGGTCTCGGGGGCCTCGGGTGGATTTCAAATGTTTAACAGAGTGAAATGGGAATTTGAAGATTGCTGAAGCCTGCTGGCATGGAGTGTTCTGGTTTCTTTCTATGCGATCGCGTGGATAGGTCCCCGATCGCAAAGGGTTGTTGGTCACTAGTGGAAATTTGTTCTATGCGATCACGTGGTGATGTCTGTGATAGCGTAGCTAGAGTAGTTAATGTATCGCGAACGCGTGGGATAAGCCATGTTCGCGAAGAGGAAGTGAGGCAGCTGGGTTCATGCATGTTGTTCTATGCGATCTCGTGGAGCTGTCCGTGATCGCGTAGATCAAGAATGTTTGATGTTCACGTTCGCATGGTTCTGTACGCGTTCGCATAGAGATAAATATTGGAAGCTAGTTTTTGTGCTTCGCGATCGCTAACATTTTCTGCGATTACGAAGAAGGGCATCTCGGCAGACTTAAATATTTCAAAAACGAGGGTTTGAGTTTATTTCACGATTTGATTTTGAGAGCTTGGTTTGAGCTGATTCTTGGAGAGATTTTCAAGGGAGTGATTAGGGTAAGTGATTCTTACTTGGATTTGGTTAAATTACATGAATATATCTTTGAGTTCATCATTTAATTAGTGATTTAGGTTGAAAATTTTGGGAAATTGGAGAAAACTTCTTAGGCTGAACTGGGGATTTGAGCGAGATTTTGGTATCGGATCTGAGTAATTTGGTATAGTTAGAATCGTGGTTGAATGGGTGTTCGAATTTTGTAACTTTCATTGGATTCCGAGTCATGGGCTTTAGGGTTGACTTTTTAGTTGACGTTTTGACATTTGATAAAGAACTTAGCATTTTCATCTTGAATTTATTCCTATAGCTTGCGTTGATGATATCAAATTGTTTGTGGCTAGATTCGAGGCATTCACATGCTGATTCGCGAGGCAAGGGCTTGTTGGAGTAGAGATTTGCACGGTTTGAGGTATGTAACACTTCTAAACTTGGTTCTGAGGGTATAAATCCATGAAATTACATGCTATGTGATTGGTGCTGATCTGACAGGCATACTAAGTGACCGGCGTATGGGCATGCACCGTAGTAATTGTGATTCAGTTGATTCAAAATGGAACTGTATACCTATCTTATATGAATATTACTATTGTACTCTATGTGTTGGAGCACTTGAGTTGTGATATATGTTAGAAATCATGTTTATGCCATGTGCTCGTACTATTGGGACCCAAAGTGGTTATTCTTTGCTGTTGAGTTATTTTCTTGATTGCACTTATGTACTCAGTCGCATTCATCATTGTGTATCATATAGCAGTCTTTGTTATCATACATTGTGACATAATATATCATTGATTTGGTCTGCTTAGCATGAGTTTTGTGAGCCCGGGAGACTATAGAGATTGATGATTGAGTAAGGCCGAGGGCCTAATTGTGAGTTATATTCACGGGATCGGGTTGCACGCCGCAGCAGATTTTATTGATTCATGCCATGATTGGCTTATTATTGCACTTAGACTGGATCTTCTCCTCCGGAATCTCCACACTCATAGTGAGCGCAGTTGCTATTGACCCATAATGGGATCGGGTTGTGTGCCGCTGCAGGACTTTTTAGTGGTTGGGCTAGATCTGCCCGTATAGTGCTGAGTGATTGAGTGTGATGAGTGAGAATTGAGACAGTCAGGCTGAATACTTAGAGAGTGTGAGTACGCGAGGCTTCCATTGCATTGCATCACTCACGATGTGCATATTGGCATGTAGATATAGAGATGTCATATTTCTCATATCATTCAGACTTGACATATTTTATCTGTTTGAGTTTAATTGTTAAACCTAGAAGCATGTCTACATTCCAATACTAGTACCTACAAATTATGAGTTTCTCTGAGATATTATTGTTATATGTCCTGTAAATTTCCGCACTATTTAATTATGTATTTGGACCGTATTGTTTGCACTCGTCACTGCTTTTAGTCAAAAGGTTAGACTTGTTACTTTTTGAGTTGGTTATACTCACGCTACACCCTGAACTTTTTGTGCAGATCTAGGTGTTTTCGGGCACGGTGGTTGCTGATCTCGGAGTTTCAGCCATTCGGAGATTATCGAGGCAACTGCCTTGGCATCTGCAAACCTTGACTCTTCCTCCCTGTCTCTCAATTTTACTTATTCGGTTCTATTTTCATAGACAGTGTATCAGACTATGATATTGTATAGATGCACATGTACTCAGTGGCACCCGGGTTTTGGGAAGTGCTATACTGAGCTGTGATGTTTCCATCCAGTTTTATGAGACTTTTACTTACTTAAGCTTATTTCCGTATATTTTCAAATTTCAATATGCTGATATGTGTGAATTGTCTGCTTGAATAGTATGATAGGCGCCATCACGACACTTGCGATTTTGGGTCGTGACAAAGTAACCCAACAAGGAACAACACCTCCTTTAAACACAACTTCAATTAAAATAGATTAATGACCTTCGATAACCTCAATTCCAATTAATTGTTTAAGGATACATTCAATAGTGAAAGTATTTCCATGAAATGGGAACTTCGAATTCTAGTGTATGAATAGGCTAACAAATAAAAGAGATGGAACGAACTAGTACTAGGTCTAAATATATGAGAATAACCCGGCAACAAAAGGATATTATGTAACAATAATTTCAACTAAGAATAACTCCACGATAAAAGAACTCACATAATGATAAAAGTGATAACAACTTCATATAAAGCATATAAAAGCAAACTCGACAAACAAAGAATGTGACATAAAACGACAACTATAAATAAATTATGTGATAGAAAACATGAAGAATGAAAGATATAACATGTGCTAACAAATTGCAAATAAGTACATGAAAGAAGTCGAATAGTCTAAAATGATCAATTTTCGCATATAAGTCCGAGTACGTAATCGTCACCTCGCGTACATAGCTTTCAGATGACACAATTTGCGCAACGACTCAAGTCATAAGGGTTAATTCCCCCATACAAAGTTAGGCAAGATACTTAACTGAAAGAAGCTAAACCAATGCTCTAATATGACCGTCCCGTGTGAAACAACCTCCGGACAGCTCAAATCTAGCCAAACTAACTTAATATCATAAATAAAAACCTTAGGAAACAATTTCAGATAATAAAGCTTCAATCTTTAATGAGAACTAAAAAGTCAACCCCGGGCCCGCACCTCGGGACCCGACAAAATTCACCAAATGTGTACACCCATTCCGATACGAGTCCAACCCTACCAAAATTATCCCATTCCGAAATCAAATTAGTTATCAAATCCTCATTTTACATTTTTGAAACTTTATACAAAGATTCTCATTTTCTCCTATTCAAATCACTAATATAATGTTAAAAACAAAGATGGAATAGCGAAATATAGTCAATTAGGAAAAAGAAGACTTACCCCAATCCAACACGTGAAGAACCCCTCAAAAAGTGCTCAAAATCATGGTCTAAAACTCAAGATATGATAAGAATGGCAAACTCTCGAATTATAACCTTTCTGCCCAACACTTTCGCATTTGCGGACTCACAGCCACATATGCAAAGCCCCATCTGCAGAATATTTATCGCAGATGCGCAAAGAACAAAAATCATAACTGACCGCACCTGTGTCCAACACATCGCATTCGCAAACAACCAATAGCACTGGCGTAGCCGCTTTTGTGAAAAAACCTCTACATCTGCGGGACCTTCCAATCTAGCTCAAAATCGCACCTGCACATACACACTCGCAACTGCAGAGCCGCATCTGCTGGAGTACCATCGCAGATGCGAAAACCCTCAACTCCCCATCAGCTCACTTTTGCGTCTTCTCGTCCGCACCTACGACCATCGCACCTGCGCCCAATGGTCCGCAGGTGCGACCAATCCAGATATCTGCCCAAACCAGCTTCACCCAACATGATCCAATAGATCTGAAACTTGTTTGAAACACACCCACGGCCCCCGGGGCCCCGTCCGAACATACTAACATGCTCCATAACATAAATCAGATATGCTTGAGCCCTCAAATCACATCAAACAATAACAAAACTACGAATGGCACCTCGAATCAAACTTAATGAACTTATGAATTTTCAACTTCTACAACTCGTGCCGAATCGTATCAATCAACTTGGGTTGACGTCAAATTTTGCATGCAAGTTTCAAATGGCATAACGGAGCTATACCAACTCCCGGAATCAAATTCCGAACTCGATATCAACAATGTCAACTCCCGGTCAAACCTCTCAACCTTCCAAACCATCAACTTACAAATTTTTCGCCAAAATGCATCAAATTAACCTACGAACCTCCAAATCAAAATCCAGGCACACGCCTTAGCCAAAAATCAGCATACTAAGCTATTGGAATCAACAAAACACCATTCCATAGTCGTCTACACAAAACTCATACTCCGGTTAACTCTTACCGCTTAAACTTCTAAAATAAGATTCATACTTCCAAATCAAATCCCGAATCATCTGAAAATCAAACCCAGCTCCTTGAGCCACAGAACGAGACACTAATTCTCAAAACAATTGGTTGTCTCGTTACACCTCGAATATGTGTTATTACACAGAAAATTCACATAACATATAGTTCAAGGGTTCCTAATTCCCTCAAATCAAGGTTAGACCCAATACTTACCTCGCAAAGCTCGACTGGAGCCTTTCCTCTAAAATTCACCTCCAAACCAATTGAATCTAACCAAAATCAACATAATATCATCAAACAATTCTAGGGAAATCAAATACAATAGATAAAGCTAAGATCTTCACTCTTTTCCCAAAAAGTCAACAAAAGCCAACCTGGGGCCCGCCAGGTTAAAACCCAGATACAATGGTACATTCCGACTACCCATGACCCCACGAGTTCATATATGTGGTTAGTTTCAAAATTCGAGTCCAAATCGACTCTCAAAAACCAATTTCTTATTTTTCAAAAACATGACAAAGTTTCACAAATTTTCACTTTGATTCACATGATTTTGATGTAAAAATCTAAGATATATTCATGGAATATGATTAGAAATGGGTTAGAATCAATCACTCAAAGTTTGTAGTTGAAATTCCCTCTTCAAAATCGCCTCCAACCGAGCCTAGGGTTTCAAAATATGAAAATGAGGATAAAAATCGCGTCTCTAAGCTTTTGTTCAATCGCAGGTGTCGCAGTCACGACTTGGGAATCGTAATATGCGAGGAATTAATCGCAAATAAAAAAATCTCACATCCCTGCTGTCATTGCAAATGCGATGATTTGTTCGCAAATGCGAACATGGCAAAGTCCCAATCAGATATCAAAATGTATGAAATTTTTCAAAGAAACTCAAGAACCTTCAAATTTACAACCCGACGTCCGAATCATGTTAAATAAACTCCGTTTTGTAGCAAATTTTGCAGTCAAGTCATAAATGATCAAAATGAACTTTTCCAAGTTCTTGAACCAAATTCAAACCCGGTAGCGAAAAAGTCCACCTATGGTCAAACTTAGGAATTATTTAAACCTTCAAATTACTATTTTTCAACAAATCAAGTTAGGGACTTCAAAATTCGATTCTGGGCTTATGCCCAAGTCCCAAATAATAATACGGACCCACGGGGACCGTCAGAACACCGATCTGGGTCAGTTAATACAAAATATTGATATAAAATCCATAGTCAACTCAAATAATTTTTAAGGCTAAAATTCACATTATTTTATATTTTTCATATAAAATATTTTTCCGAAAGGAGACACGAACTGCGCATGCAAATTGAGGAAGGATAAACGGAGCTATTCGAGGTCTCAAAACAGAAAAATGAAGGCTAAAACTCAAAGTGACCTATTGGGTCATCACATTCTCACCTCTAATACAAACGTTCGTTCTCGAACGGACATATAAAAGTACCTGAACTGGTGTAAAGTTGTGGGTATCTATGACTTCTACATGGCTGCCTCGATCGGTTGACCTCTCCACTGCAGTCGAATTGAAGGATAACTTTTTGACCTCAACTTTCGGATCTGCTGGGCTAGAATGGCCACCAGCTCCTCCTCATAAGTCAAATCCTTGTCCAATTTGATTGAGCTGAAATCTAGCATATAGGATGGATCATCGTGAGTCTGGAGCATGGACACATGGAACACCGGATGGACAGTCCATAAAGTAGGTGTCAGTGCAAGCATGTAAGCCACCTCACCCGCTCTCTCAAGAATCTCAAAAGGTCCGATATACCTAGGGCTCAACTTGCCCTTCTTTTTGAACCTCATCACACCCTTCATGGGTGAAACCTAGAGCAATACCCTCTCTTACACCATGAATGCGACATCACGAACTCTACGATCAGCATAACTCTTATGCCTAGACCGAGGTGTGCAAAGTCGATCCTGAATCATCTTTACCTTTTCTAAGGCATCCTGAACCAAATCGGTACCCAACAACCAAGCCTCTCCCGGTTCAAACCAACAAACTACCAAACAACAATGCCTTCTGTACAATGCCGCATAGGGAGCCATCTGAATGCTTGACTGGTAGGTGATGTTGTATGCAAACTCCGCAAGTGGCTAGAACTGATCCCAAGAACCATCGAAATCCATATCGCAAGCGCGAAGCTTATCCTCCAATGTCTGAATAGTGCACTTAGACTGTCCATCCATCTGGGGGTTAAATGCGGTACTCAACTCAACACATGTGCCAAACTCACATTGTACGACCCTCCAGAAGTGCGAGGAGAACTATGTATCTCGATTAAAAGTGATGGACAGGCACACCGTGAACACAGACGATCTTGCGGATATAGATCTCAGCTAATCGCTCTGAAGAATAGGTCACTACCATAGGAATAAAATGTGCCGACTAGGTCAACCTATCCATAACGACCTAAACCGCGTTGAACTTCTTCTGAGTCCGTGGGAGCCTAACAACAAAATCAATGGTAATACGCTCCACTTCTACTCAGGAATCTCCAGCCACTGAAGCAAACCACCAGGCCTCTTATGCTCGTACTGTACTTGCTGAAAATTCAGACACCGAGCTATATATGACTCTATATCCTTCTTCATTGGTATGCTCAAATTACACCTTAAGAATAGTGTAAGTGGTCGGTGTCAAATATAATAACCCAACAAGGTTGGGGTCGAATCCCACAGGGAATAGGTGTGAAACGTTCACTTAATTAGTGTAATACTCAACTAAGTCGTAATTCTACCAAGTAATCGAAACAAAGAGATGTATTGAATTTAAGTTAAAAAGAAGATTTATTGCAATATTGTAACTGTAAATAATATGATTTAAAGAAACCAAGGTTGTGTCCCCCTTAATGTAGTATAATGCTATTGATATTAATATTGTATATTTTCAACGGAAGACTCTCTTGATATGCAATTGATGCCTAATTTACTACCCAATATTTTTCAATAGTTGGATAATATGTTCTCTTTATGATTTTCCCAAATACAAAAGAGTTGTGATTAAGAACAATCAATTAATGCCAAATTAAAACCTACTTATTCCTAAGAGATTTTATTAAACAAGGTTTAAAGCCTTGAGTCTTTGTTATTTACTTCTACCAAATTCTATCTCACTTTCCCAAGCAAAGATAGAATTAAATGGCGTTTGTTAATGTTTGCAATCATCAACAATTGTTTGAAAAATAAAAAGTAAATAAATATCATTCATCCATTGAAACTATATTCAATATCAAAATCTCAATAACATCATACCCATCTAGGGTTCACAACCTTAGCGTTTAGAATTAGCTACTCATGCTGAAAATTAAATGAGAAAGAATAGTAATTATCATCATCTTACAAAATAGAATGTAATTAATCCAAAAAGCTTCAAAGAATTCAAAATATCTTAAACCTCGTACTTTGTGCTCTCAATTCTGACAAGATATCTCTAACAAAAACCTATTAAACCTATTTATAAAGGCCCAAAAACCGAGGCGAAGTTCTAACTAATTTGCCCCTGATGTTAATAATGCGGGCCGCATTTTTGTCGCAAAATGGAAATGTGGACCGCAAATCTTCTTCATCCGTCGCATATCTGACCTAAGGACTTTGCCTTCATCGCATTCTGGATTTGCGGTCCGTATTGAAGAAATGCGGACCCCTTCTGCATCGCAAATCCAACATCCTGTAAACTGCATACTTGATTTGCGGTTGGATTCGCGGTGCACATGTTGATTATGCGATCAAGAAATGCGATCGCATTCTTCACCCTGACTTTCACCCAAAACTCTTCTTGTGTCTGCGACTCCCCAGTGCAAGTTTGCGGTTCGCATTCTAGTTTAGCGGTTCGCATTCTCAACATGAATAAGTGCCCAGAGTTCTGTCCTCGTTTGCAATTTGGTTGTGAAATATGCGGTTTGCATATGCTGTTTGCGACCGCATATTCACATCTGCGATGCTGTTGGATTCTTTTCTTGTCTTCAGTTGGCTTTTTGAGCTCTTTTCCGTGCTTTTGGGTCCTTACACTTGATGTACTGCAAATACACTAAAATTACATAAGTATTGATGAAATTTGCACGTAAAACAAGTTAAAATCTAAGCAAGTAGTATCAAAATGTGCCAAAATTACCCGGCACATCAACACCCCCAACTTAAACTCTTGCTTGTCCTCAAGCAACTAAAATGATACTATCTTATTCTAGACTCTACTTACCAAACATGAAACAATACTGACTATGGACGGTGTTTGTTGTTAGTATCTCAAGTATATCTCTTTGAATACTTTACCCTCCCTGAATCATCAGTATATTCAAGGACAACCAATTAGCTTGTGAACTTTGAGCCTCAACTTTCAATCAACCTCGCAGTTCATGTGCCCTCAGGGACTAAAGTGCAAATACACTCACTCTCGGAACAAAATTTCAAGTGTCACCACATGCCATACCATAGGCTTGCCCTTATTTTAATTCGTCACCTACTTCTAAGAACACTCGGTTGGATATCACATAAGGACTTTGTAAGCTTGTAATGTAGGTTTAAGGAAGGGTAGGATAAATATTTAGATATGAGTGACTACATCCTCCTTGAACACTAATTACATTTTTCTTTCTTTTTACACTTTGCTTCTTTTCAACCCATAGCCTCAATGGTGTTTAGTTCCCAATGTGGACCCGCCTTAAATCTCTCTCTAATTTTCTTCAGAGCTCCATTATTGTAAATACATATATAACCATTGTCTTTCTCTTTTCTTTTTCTTTTCTCTTTTTTTTTTCTTTGGAGCTTTCATAAATTTACATTAGCACTTTGAGGTCTAAGCTCTCACGCTCACTGCATAACCTTATCCATTTCCATTTTGACCCACACCCCCAACTTAGGATTTTAGCCTCATTCTCAATTTCAAGGAGGAACGGGTTCAAAAGAGATAATTGTTTTACGAACGGGAAAGGTTTGTAATGAGGAGGCCAAGGAAAGGGATAAAAGGCTCTAATAGGGTACTCGTGATATTATTTATGCACAGGTGGGCTAAAAAGGCTAAAGAGGTTTCATAAATAAACAAAGAATGCCTAAGATCCTCTCTCCAACTCAGTGTAATTATAATAAGTGTCGAAAAACCAACCGTGCAAGTTCTAGATGGCAGAAGCAAACACAAGAACTATTCCGACAAAGAGCTCACACACATGGCACACAAACTGTTCGGTTAACATAGTTTACTGCTTTAGAGTTAACATTTGGCCACTCGAGGCTTTCCTCATGTATAAATACATGACTCTAGGTAGACCTATAGTTACAGAGTGAGCCTCAAGTTCACACAGTTGATCTGTTAAAAAGGGTATAATCTACACACAGATGCACATACTTGATACTAAACAACTTCACCATCCCGGTCAATATGTCTCAGTGTAATAAACCCGGTTCTACTATTACACCCTTGAAAAAGAACCCGGCAAAGAAAAAACAAGGGGATTTTATTGGCAAACTTAACTTTACTATCTATTTAACTACAACAGCATATATACAGAAATCATAAACATTTTATACATATTGTACAGTTACCAATGTCGCGAAACATACCAGAAAATAGATCAAATATACAGATAAGGCT
>MCJB01035219.1:95114-106688 GCA_002018475.1 Nicotiana obtusifolia | reverse complement strand
GGGGGGGGGGGGTAGCCAGCGTAGGAAATAAGTTAGTACTTACTGCACATGAAGCTATCAGAAGAAAGTCTGCAAGTGCAACTATGTACTCTAGTTATTCCTAAAAAGGAAGCGCTTGATATTTGGATACAACTGAATCAGGATATAAGTAAATCTAGTGACAGTAAAAGTCATGGATCAATTTTTTTACATCTTCTTTATACTGTTGGGCTTTTGCAAGCTACTGCCGCATAGTATCTAAGCCTCATACTAGTGTTACAATTAGGATGATAATTCTAAATGATAAGTCCCTCATTCAACCAAATTGTGTTCATTTTTGTATCGAAAGATAGAAAAGTTCTCTCCTGAACTTACCACCGTTTATTCGGCGCACACTTAAAGTGCCACCTGGCACAATAAGTGGTTTCAAATGATACAAGGCGGCGCGTGAGAGAGTAATTTTAATGCCACATCAGATCATTTCAACGGTAATAAAGGCTGAAATTACCATTTTCTCTAAAACTTTTTTCCATTCCCAATGGTTATTTCCCTTCTTCCTATTTCTTTTCTCCTTCTTCTATCCTCTTCTTTTTCTTTCATAAAATTTCAGCTCTTACTATTTCTTACCTTCTCATATGCTAAAAGTCAATCTTTTTATAGGAAAACTACATTCTCGAGGTTTCAATTTCTCCCCGGTAGTACCCCCATTGACTTCGGCTTTACTAATGACTAAATTGGTTTCACTGGAACCCATCGTAACTAGCATTTGCTGCTGTATAAACCAATTTCAAAATGGGATAACTGCTCGATAGGGCATGAGTTCTAGTATCACAAGCATTTCCTCATAGGAACATCAATTATTCTTGTTCTCCTTTTTTATTAGATAACATTTTTTATCCCCATCTTTATCACCTTGACAACATCATGGACTAATGCAAACCCCGAACGAAGATACTTCGATACAGGCATTATGGCGTATTAAAGTCAGTTGTTTTATATCTAGAAACTTCAATTTCGGCCTAATTAATGATTTTTTCTTGTTGGGTCTCGTTTAGGATTTTGTTTCTGATTTAATTGTTTTGGATTTAGCACAAGCTAGATGTCAGAGTTGCTTGTGGACATTTTCGATTTTTTGGTAAAGCACATTTACCTCCGCATCTTTAATATGTTAACAGCCAAGCAACTTACATCCAAGCTATAGGGGAAAACCAAGTAAGTTTTACCATAATTTTTAAAAAGATAGGCCCTTTAGTAATCATTCACAACATAATTACCAACAATTACTCAAAATATAGGCATACAAAAATGAATTCCAGACTTAAATAGTTGTATAAAGACATCTGAGAGAAAATAACGTACTTAGAATTAGTAACATCGCTGAAAAGGGCAAGACAAAGGGTGGTTCCACCAACTTCGAACGCCTTCATTGCTAACTGAAAACAAAAGAAAACAAACTAAGAAAATCATGAAATTCTGGTAGCAGAAATGAGAAGTGAGAAACTTGAGAGAGAAAATAATAGAGAAGGCGACCTTTGTCGTGCCGAACTCAGCTCAAAAGAAGCTAAGACGAATTCAAGCACGTCGCCAGGGAAGGTGGCGGCGCTGCACTGGTACAGTGTAATCTGGGGTCAAAACTATATTTTTAATTTCTATTAAGGTAGATATTATTCGAGTAATTACACAATGGTCCCTGAAGTTTTCGTGTAATATCTTTTTCTTCCCTGATATTTCTTTTCTTTTTCTATCTGATTTCCTCATAATTGATTAAGCCAATTCTTTCCCGGATTTTGACATGTCTATAAAAAAAGTTCCTCAAGTTCAGTGCTAATCTTATTTTCATACTAAAAATAAGAATAAATGGAAGAGAAACATACTTTTTTTAATGATATGATTGAATGGTTGGAAGAAAGGAGGAGTGTTAATTTCATCATGTAAAAGTGCATGAGATTGGACAAAGTTTGCTTATGATTCATTAATTAACTCGTTTTTACTCAAAATATTTGTTTCTCTAAATTTTAGTAGAAATATTATCTTAGAAATTCAATAATTAATACTCATACAAAATTTAACCTTTTTTTTTGTCAAGTCCAACTATATGTTGAATATTTTAGTAAGTCATAGGAAATTCAAATCTGAATTGATCAAAGCTTATAATCTAATAATATATTGGGGAGTTTCTCCTATAATAGACGTGGTTCAATTTCCATTATCTTCTTATTCTTTCAACTTCTTCCATTTATGTTATAGAAAAATTTGCAATAAAAAAGAAGAAAATTTCAATATATTCCTCAAGTATGTATTTATAAGTTAAAAGCTTTCTTTTACGGTTTGTTCGGATGGTTGTTATTTATCGTTTCATAATGTATTATATGGTACTTATAGTATTATACTGTATAATATAATGTTTGGATAGATTATATTACTAATCGTCGATGTCATCTACCAACAATACGAAGAATAAACTTGCAATATTATAAAGAAAAAGTAAGGTACATGGTAGAAGTATTATATAAAAAAGTAGAATAAAGGAGATAATAGGATTATTAAAAAATAAGGAAGGGCGATATGAGAGAAAAGAATAAGGTAACGACGCGACCACACTAAATCGGTCGTTACATAAAGTGGCACTTTTCGTTGTTACGTAACAACAGATTTAATTATATAATACAATCAAAACAAATATTATATTTAAAATGATAATACAATACAATACAATAGGTAACAACCATCCAAACAAGCTGTTAAAGAGAATATAGAGAAAATTACCATCACCTAGTACTTATAAAAAAACTTGTAGTTCTAATTTCTTTTCTTTTTCTTCACAATTATTTACATAATTTAGACATATATAAAAGAATGCAACGTAAGGTGGTCCAGTCAATCTCCGAAAAATGGAGTAATCTCCATCTCTTATGCCCAAAAGCCTTTGAATTTCTTTCTTTCTTTCTTTCTCCCCTTTAGCAGGAGCAACCAGGCCGAACCATTTTCCCAAAATGTCCACCTCCATTTTCCTCCTTTGGCTTGTTAGCATTCCTCTAGCCATTTATGCCGCCCCTAATAATAAAATTCAACCCCACGGTAATTAATATGCTGTTCAATTTCAATGACATTTGTAGATTATACATTAACATTAGTCTTAACGTGTTTTTAGATGATTTAGAACGTGTTCTGTTCGGTTAGTTCGATTGAAGTTATAGCTTTTGGCTCGAAATTATATGTACATATATAAGAAAATTGAAAATGTATACATATTAATCTACTGACTCTAAATTTTGAATTCGTCTATGAATTTGTTAAGTTGAGTTGCAAATTGTTTTGACATTTTCGATTTAACATTTTGATCATGCCAATATATCTATTGATGTTATGTTTTTACAGGTTTCCTTCTAAATTGTGGTGGAAGTGAAAAAATAGAACAAGATTCGCTTACATATACACCAGATGACAACTTTATAAAAACAGGAAATAAATCAGAGATACAACAAGAAGGGCTAGTGCCTTTATTATCATCCGTTCGTTATTTCCCAGATGATGTCGAAGAAAAATTTTGTTATCATTTCCCAGTGAATAAAGGAAGGAAATTGCTGGTGAAAACAATATATTATTATGGAGGTTTTGATGGAGGCAAAGAGCCACCGATATTTGATCAGATTATTGATGGTACAAAGTGGAATATTAATACAACGGCGGATTATGCTGAAGGCCTCAGCTCCTATTATGAAATTATTATGGTTGCTCATAATAAGGTTTTGAGTATTTGTCTTGCAAAAAATGAGCACACAACTTCAAATCCTTTTATCTCAGCTATCGAATTGCTGTATCTTGATGATTCCCTTTATAATTCTACTGATTTTGGGAAATATGCATTGGTTACTCTTGCTCGTCATAGCTTTGGATCTCATGATACCATAATGTATGTATGCATTTCTACCCCCTTTCTTCTTCTTTTTTTGGGTTTCATTATCGGTTTTTGGGATAATTTTGTGGATGATCATCCAATTTTCAGTTTATTGCATCAAACTCATGAGATAATTGTAACATCCCAACCACTAGTAATATTATCCGTTTTGGGTTTAGACCCACAGCCTATTAGTGATATTGGCTGCTTTGGGTCTAGGCCAGTACGGCTTTAAAAAACGTCACTAGAGTCTAAGGCATGTTTACTTATATACCCACATCCCTCCTGTATTTTATCGATGTGGGATTTGCCTAGGGTGTCACAACAATAATGCAGGAAACTGCTAAATTCAATCCCAAAATCAGAAGTAGGTTGTCACATGTATAAAATTATCTATGTCTTTAACTCACTTTACATAATATTCATGACAGCATCACTTAAAGAAAACAAAAAGCTCATCTGTCAACCCAATCTAATATCCGATGTCTTTCACCATGTGGCAAATAATGGGCTTTTTATAAAGTTGTTGAAGTGACACAACCTACTATTTCTGGGGGACGTATTTAGCATTTTTCGATGTTTTTCATTTTCTGCGATATATAGTCATAGTTGAGTTATTTTTCCTTCCCATTACAAAAATTAGTTTTAGATTTTGGTAGAAGAAATTGAAAGTTTTAGTTTTTATCATGACACTTTTTCTTGAGCTGGAAACAACACAAATATACATCTATTTGACGTTGAAATTTTCAATCCATTCTTCTTTAAATGTTTTGTTTGGTTACATGGATATTAATTGACATTTGATAGATGATGTTGAACATGTTGAACTAGTTTTCCAGATGACAAATTCAATCGTTATTGGTATCCATTACTCGACGACAATCCTGTTGTAACAAGCCATACAAGTATAACTCCTTCAGCATTCTGGAATATGCCACCTGAAAAGCTTTTTGAAAATTCAATAACAGCCAGTAGAGGAAAAACTCTTGTGGTAAATTGGCCACCATTTCCAGTTCCTAAGACATACTACTACATTGCTTTGTACTTTCAAGATAGTAGGACGCCGAGCCCATTTAGCTGGAGAGTTTTTGATGTCTTAGTAAATGGAGCAAAATTCTATAGCAACCTTAATGTCACAACCGATGGTGTCACTGTTTATAGCACAACTTGGCCTCTGGAAGGGGAAACTAAGATTACATTGATTCCCCCGAATAATAGCCCTGTTGGACCTGTGATTGCTGCTGGTGAACTCTTCCAACTCTTGCCTCTTGCTGGACTCACTCTCACTAGAGATGGTAATGGTTTTTTTCAGCAATATTTTCGTTAACTAGTCAGTGGCGGATCCTGCACCAAGGGTCTTTCGGAAACAGTCTCTCTATCTTCATTAGGTAGGGGTAAGGTCTGTGTAAACTTTATCCTCCCCAAATCCCACTCGTGGGATTTCACTGGGCTTCTTGTTGTTGTTGTTTTCAGTGGCGGATCCGAATCTAGATGCCATGAGTTTTGAGTTGGATCCGCTATTGTTACTATTTGTCTGCAATTTAGTTATTAGTTTCTATAGTAACGAAGGGAGCCTTGGCGTAACTGGTAAAGTTGCTGCCATGTGACCAGGAGATCACAGGTTCTAGCTGTGGAAACAGTCTCTTGCATAGAAATGCAGGGTAAGATGGCGTACAATACACCCTTGTGGTCCGGCCTTACCTCGGACCTCGCACATAGCGGGAACTTAGTGCACCGGACTGCCTTTTTTCCCAGAGTAACACATTTTTTGTTGCACTTAAACAGTGGCAGTAATGGATGATTTGAGAAAAAGCCTTAACAAAAAACCTCAAGATTGGAATGGCGATCCCTGCCTTCCAAAAGACAAGTCATGGACTGGAGTTACATGCTCTTCGGGCATGAACACACGAATCATCTCACTGTAAGTTTAATTTTCTTATTTAATCTAGGAGTATTATTAGTAATTTGACTACTGATCAATCAATAATATATCACTTTTCTGATAACAATTTTGTGCACTTGGTTATGTTTTGGACGAAGGAATTTAACCAATGCTGGAATTTCTGGACCATTGCCACCAAGCATATCTAAATTAACTGCACTCACTCATCTGTAAGCTATCTTTTATCATATCACATTGCTTGGTTTTTGTTATCTACAAATTAATGGAGTATTACTAATTGAAAATGACTCATTTAAAGGTGGCTTGGAAGTAATGAACTTACAGGTCAAATACCTGATTTAAGCCAATTGAAGAACCTAGAAACTCTGTAAGTTCCGGTTTGTGCTTCTTTTTCCTACTTTTTAATGCACGGCTCGAAACTTAGTATATAATGGGCATATTCTATACTTCTCTACTTAAATACCAGACTTTTGTTCGATAAATAAAAAATAAATTTTTTTTTTCCCTATTTGACTCTATTTCTTATCCTATATCGGAATCTGTAACAAATCCAATATCTCTCCCTGCAATGAAAAAGGCACTTGGAGAACAACCAGTTGCAAGGATCAATCCCGGAATCATTAGGACAACTTCCCAAACTTAAAGAAGTGTATGCTCCTCTTTGACTAAACTCTGTTTTCGTTTTGTACTTTTGATGATTAAAATTCAGCTCTTTAAGTTATATTTCTGGTTTTATAGGTTTCTTCAAAACAACCACCTCAAAGGGAGCATTCCAGCAAGCCTAAGAAACAAAAATGGCATAAACCTTAAGTGAGTAATCTTGAATTGAAACATGTCTCTATTTACAAATTTGATGGTACAACTTTTTTAATCTTATTGATGTTATTTAATATCTGTTGTTTTAGGGTCACTCCTGGAAATGAAGTACCAAGTTAAATAAATGAAGTACGCACCAGAATTTGTTACACATTTCAGGAAGTGGACAGAAACAAAGAGAAACACAAGCAAGAAGTTGGGATGGAGGGATTCGAAAGAAGTGCATTTAGTCTTTTGTATACTTGGTGTATAGCATAAGCATAATCAAATTTAAAAATTAAAAAAATAATTAGCAACGTAAGGGTGTATGTGTATATCAGTTATTATGACTCGTAATGATTTAATAGAGGATAGACGTAACCATGTTTTTCTAGGGTAGATTTGACAAAGTGTCATATAATTTTGATTTTTTTATTATTAAAGTCATATAACTTTATTTTTTCACACAAAAATCATAAAACTTTCACTAATTCACACTAAAATTATAGTGACCGGGAAACCCAATTTTCTGATAGTATTTTCTTATTCCACGTCTTTTTTTTTTATTTTTAATCTAATAAATAATAGCTCAATTAAAATAGGAATGACCCAACCCCCGACTCAGCCGACCCTATATATATATATATATATATATATATATATTAAAATTGTACTAAAAGTGAATCCTTCAAAACACGATACTTCTATCTTTTATTTTCTTTTCAAGATTTCCATTCACATTAATAGCATTTTATTTCAAATGCTATCTAATTATACCATTTATTTCTTTTCTTTTTTGGTCAGGCTCTCATGCATTCTGGAATAAGCTTTTTTGTGGGGGTTTAGGATTCACTTTTTATATTATTTTAATTTATGTATATAGATTTTAGTTATGTTGGGTTGGATCATTCCCATTTTAAGGGAAAAATACAAAAATAACCAGAATCAAAACTGATTATATTCGTTACAAATATATATATATATATATATATATATATATATATATATCGGCTATTATTTTTTTGAGCGGATAAAAATATGTATTTCTCCTATTTTAATCAGGTTATTATTTATTAGATTAAAAACAAAAAATAAAAAAACGTGAAATAAGAAAATACTACCTAAAAATTGTGTTTTCCGGTCACTATGATTTTTGTGTGAGTTAGTGAAAGTTTCATGATCTTTGCGTGAGAAAACAAAATTATATGACTTTGATGAAAAAATATCCTAATTATATGACTATTCGTGAAATTTACCGTATTTTTCTACTACAGCTTGCTTCTTTCTTTGGGTGGGGGAGGTAATGAAATATTGTATAAAAAATTGTTTTGAGGGGACTTTGCCAAAGTTTATGGAGAGAATGTAAACTATCATCACCTATTCTGACCACCTAAAAGTTATCTGAAAAAGGAAAAGAAGAAGTCAAATGCAAATTCTTCCAAGTTTAAATGGAACAGCATTAGTCACGTTACAGTTTGCTCGACCTACTTCTTCTAAGAGCCAAACAAAACTGCGTTTTTCGTCTAAGAAACCATTTTCGCTACTAAGTTGTGTATTCAAATTATCTTTTCCGAAATTGTTTTTGAAATTTTTTTAGAAATATTTTGAACATCTAAAAGTACAATTTAATAGTACAAAAATCTTAGACCTGAACAAACTCTGAGAATCCTTACTGGTCAGTGGTCCTCAAATTATACTCTTCTTCACGTAATTATAAAGAGAGCAAGAAAATCTAAGTAAACAAGAATGATAATAAAATTACTGAAATTCAATACTAGTAATTTTATTCTTATTAAACATTAAACGTGCCGAAAAAACATAATAATTGACGAAGAAACTTACTTACATTCGATATTTTATAAATTACAATAATTTATCATATTTAGTAATAAAATTAGAGTGACAATGTATATTAGTAATTAATACGGTTAAACAAATGATTTATGTTATTGAGCTGGGTAAACCAATATAATGGTAGCATGTTTGGCCAAGCTTCTAAATTCAACTTATTTTGAAAAGTATTTTTCTCAAAAATAATTTTTGTGAGAAACATATTATATTTGATTAATTAATTAATTTAAAAAGTACTTTTGAACATCAATTAGTGTTTGGTGAAGCTTTTAAAAACGTATTTTTAATGTATTTTTCTTTAAAATGCTTTTCAAAAAAATATTTCTCAAAAATTGCTTATGGCTTCTACTCAAAAATACTTTTTTTTTCTTCTAAAAACTTGGCCAAACATCTTTAACTTTGCAAAAAAAAAAAAAAAAAACTTTTGGCAGAAAAGAAAAGGTGACCAAACAGGTTGTATATGGTCGAAATTGGGCTCGACTATCGCATGACTGATCGGGCTCAGAATGCGAGGGATTGAAGATCGACCCCGAGTTTCATCGAAGCAAAACACGAGGTCAGAATGTCCGTCCTTGAAAACACTGAGCCCGTGATCCCGGAACCAACCCTGACCCCCAACATGCTCGAATGAAGATCGTTGAACCGAAATAACGGAAGGCCAAAATATCCGTAACAGGTCGTGCATCAAGGCGGGAATCTCGGCACGTATCAATGAAACTGTTTAATTAGCAAATCAGGAGATTTTTTTTACCTTATACAGAATTGTATCTAAAGTAGGATTACTCTACTATATAAAGGGGGTTCTGATTATTTGTAAAAGGGGGATGATTGTCATTTTAAAAGCTATATATTGATCTCTTAATTATTATCGTCTCATTATTCTATTTCCGACTCCGATTGCAATATTTCTTGGCCCAAGGGCGATCAACCTACAAGGCCGATGCTGCCCAACTTGTGTTGTTTGCATTCATCTTTTATTATTAATTTTAATTTCAATTTGATTTTTGATTTTTGATTTTTTTTATCAAATTAGATCATGTATCCTTAAAACCGCGTATAAATTCAATTGTTATCCAATTTTGAGGATAAACAGTTTGGCGCCCACCGTGAGGCTGAGGATAATAGTGGTTATTTGATATAAATCTCCATAACACACATTGCTTTACACTTGCTCTTTGAAGTGTCTTTGATTCCAGGCTATAATACAGAAATGTCAAACTCTAAATCGGCACCTCTACATATTGACTTTGAATCCGGTCACCAAGGTAAAAATAACAACATAGCGCCCAGTAACGAGATTCCAATCACATATCAGATTGACGCTTATTTGCATGTGGTTGTTGATGCGAACCTGCCTACCAAACCCGAAAATAGCGTTCATAAAGGAGTCCGATCGGCAACTCAAAACACCCAAAATATTGAAAGGGACGGGATCAGCCTACGAATGATCTTCGAAATTTCGCAGGCTCAACAGGCAGCGATAGCTCAATTACAAAATCAAAGCCGTGTACCGAACAGGATTGAGCCCGACCCTTCCCGGGAAATTGCCCATAGGGACGAATCGGTCGCAGAAAGGTCGAATGAACATGAATTGGGGACTACACCGAGATTATAAAGATGCTTGAGAAGATGACAAAACAGATAGAATCAGGGGAGAAAAAGATCGAGGCAAACAACAAAAATGTGAAAACCTACAATTCCAGGGTAGACCAAATCCCAGGAGCATCTCCGGTATTGAAGGGCCTGGATTCCAGGAAGTTCATGAAAAAATCTTTTCCGCCAAGTGCGGCTTCGAAGCCAATGTCCAAGAAATTCCGTATGCCCGAAATACCCAAGTATAACGGAACGACCGATCCAAACGAACATGTAACCTCGTATATATGTGCTATCAAAGGGAACGACCTGGAGGACGATGAGATCGAGTTTGTTCTGTTGAAAAAATTTGGGGAGACCCTGTCAAAGTGATCTATGATATGGTATCACAATTTACATCCTAATTCTATTGACCCATTTACTATGCTTGCAGATTCTTTCGTAAAGGCTCACGCATGTTCCATCAAGGTCGAGACCAGGAAATCGGACCTTTTCAAAGTCAAAACAAAAGGATAACGAGATGCTCAAAGAGTTCGTGTCGCGGTTTCAAACGGAACAGATGGATCTGCCGCTGGTTGTTGGGGATTGGGCTGTTCAAGCTTTCACTCAGGGACTTAATATTCGGAGCTTGGTGGCTTCACCGTAACTAAAGCAGAACTTAATAGAATACCCGGCTGTTACATGGGATGACATACATAACCGATATCAATCAAAAATCAAAGTCGAGGATGATCAGCTCGGGGGCCCTTCGAGGTCTGTCTATTCTGTTAGAACCCTCGACAGAGTCAAAAGAGATATCGATCGTGAACCAAGACCAAACAGGGATCGGTATCAGCCATATAATGGAGATAGAAGAAGCAGTGGATCCGGGCGGAACTCCATAAGAAATGAAAGAAAAAATGACCGAGGCTAAAGCAACGGGGGACTCATGACCAAAAACAGCTTCGATAGGTCCATCGGGCCTAAAGAAGCACCGAGGCCATGAATACGAACCTGGAGCTGTTAGATGAAAGGCGCGAAGCCGCCCTTGTTCGGTTGGCTGCCCAAAAGCAACGAATCAAGAGGTTTACAACAGAAGGACCAACCTTCGATACTTCAACGTCGTGGACATGGTACTAAGAAAGGTCATATCGTAAACACGGAATCCGAACTAGGGAAAGCTGGGACTGAACTAGGAAGGACCTTATCATATCATAAAAATCACCGAAAAGGGATCTTACAGGCTCGAAACGATGAACGATGAACAACTAGAATATAACTCACTTGAAGCGATATTACTGCTAAGGTACGGCCCCTTTCTTTATTTTATTTATATTTTAAACTAACACTTGCAGGTAGCGAATAAGGGATAATACGAGATGTTAGGTCTGAAAGCATGTGTTGCACTCTTTTTTCCTTGGACCGGTTTTGTCCCAAATGGGTTTTACGGCAAGGTTTTTAACAAGGCAACAAGTAAATCGTGCTAATTTAGAATCGAAGGCCGGTAACAAACCGGTGGTGATGATCACGACAGCATCTGAGGCCTTCCTTCGATTAACCCCTAATACTGGGGGGG
>MCJB01035219.1:72873-95094 GCA_002018475.1 Nicotiana obtusifolia | reverse complement strand
TGGGGGGGGGGGGAGGTGTTACCCTCTGATATCGACTTTAGCATGGAAAGAGACTTCAAGATTGAAGGGTCTCGATCAATAGGATTCAATGAAAGGGCCAAACGGTCAAATAAACCATGCTCACATAGACTGTTCGAACCCTGACACAAATTTTGTACACATACATTACGATTATGCACAAGAATAAAGAGAAATCTCTTCTTTGAACGTCTTGTCTTTTAAAACTTTTCCTTTACATTTCTCAAGGAATTCCCTGCTTTCGATTCCCTAAAGGAAACGAGCCCAAGGGCCGTCTTAACCTAAGTTCGAATAATCACTCTCTCACTCGGGAACTGCCGTCCGAAAAACAAACTCAGACGGTCCAAGTTATTAGATTTGGGGGGCATAAGACCTATTAGGCAACCCCCGAACTTTATAGGCTAAGGCCATTCCGTGTTAACAGCACTCGAGGGCACGGAGCTTATTTGGCAATGCCCGAATTAAAGGGCTAAGGCCTGAACTATAAAGGATATGGCCGCATAAATACAGCTCGGAGATGTCTGTAGCCCCGTAACAAAAACAACAAGGCATTAAAAAATTTTAACCGGTTCTAAAGGCTACCCTCGGCAAATTATAAACCTAAACTACTTTGGGAAAGAAAGTTCTCGGTAACACCAAATCCCCACGAAGCCTCGAAACAAAATAACGTAAAGGTAAGGTTCGTTCGAGCCTTCGAACACAACCTAACTATTTCTTGCTAAGGCATATCGATCTTTGAAAATATAAATAAAAAAGCAAAGAAAAAATTTGAAAGCTGTGAAAGGCAAGCCTTATATATATCAAAAATCCTTTCGACAAGGACTGAATAGCCCTGATACAAAAATTTTACAAAGGGCGAGCAATCTTGATACACGGTATTAAGCACAAAAAGGGATAAAATCGAACAAAAACGATTTGATCTAGACTGGATCCCGCCTCGTCATCAGGATTTTCAGGGTCATCTCATTTTTCGGACCCGGCTGAACTCTCGGAATCATCCTCTTCAGGATAGGCCAATTTTTTGCCTCGGCTTCAGACACCTTGGCATCCTCAATCTCTGCTGATAAGTCAAAACCTTGGACTTCCTCGAGGCCCTTCCTACGAGAGTGCCACTTCATATGCTCGACCATATTTTTTTATTGGTCTTGAGCCGCTTCAGCATCAGCCTGGTACTGAGCCACCATTTCATCAGCTTCGGCTTTGGTCACAGCGGCTTTCGACTCGGCCATTTTAAGCTCCTTGACTAGATTATCTCGATCTGAGACAACCGAACCTACTTGAGATTGAAGCTCCTTGGTCCTTTTAGTCAGGATCTCGGCTTTTTCCTTTGCCGCTCTTAGCTGGGTCTCTGCTGAAGTTAGTTGTGTCCGAGCTGCCTCTTTTTTCGAGGCCAGACGATCCCTCTTGCCTCTCCACTCATCGGCCTCAGCTTTAACCACATCCATCTCAGTTTGAAGCTAATCGATCCGATCGAGTTTTTGCTGGACCTGCGAATTTTGACCATCAGTCACTGAATCAAATTCATATCACTTACGTCATGAGTCTATCGTCACTTATCAGAGTAAGAATCGGAAGCTCATATGGTGAGAATCTGAGGCTCATATCGTTTCTCGTCAATACTCTCCGAAAAACGAGGGGACTATCTGTATACGGTCGAAATCGGGCTCGACTATTGCACGACAGATCAGGCTCGGAACGCAAAGGGTTGAAGATCGACCCCGAGTTTCATCGAAGCAGAACATTGAGCCCGTGATCCCGGAACCAACCCTGATCCTGAACATGCTCGAGGGAAGATCGTCGAACCGAAATAATAGAAGGCCAAAATATTTGTAACAGGTCGCGCATCACGGTGGGAATCTCGGCACGTATTAATGGAACCGCTTAATTAGCAAATCAGGAGATTTTTTACCTTATACAGAAGTGTATCTAAAGTACGATTCATCTACTATATAAAGGGGGTCTGATTATTTGTAGAGAGAATATGATTGTTATTTTAAAAGCTATATACTGATCTCTTTAATTATTATTGTCTTATTATTCTATTTTCGACTCCGGTTGCAACGTTTTTCCAAGGGCGAACTTGTGTGGTTTGTATTCATCTTTTATCATTTTAATTTCACTTTGATTTTTTATTTTTGTATCAAATTAAATCACGTATATTTAAAATCACGTATAAATTCAATTGTTATCCGATTTTAAAGGTAAACACAAGCTATAATTTTTTTCGGAATTATACTTTGCAAATCTCACCGACCTTCTCCGGTGTTTTGGCAAACTCCGCTGTCTTTTCTCCGTCCATACATACTTAAAATTCCTTAAAATGAACACCCACGTTTTTCAAAACTCACACTGTTACTCCTTTATCTTTTCTCCGATAAATGACATCAAACCAACATTCGACAGCACACTTGATTGTTACTCTATGATATTACAATTCACCTTATTAATTTCTTTCAGATGTTGCCTATAGTAAATCCTTGTTCAATCTACACTCCTCCAAATTCCTCCATTTCCACAGTTTCTCTTTTTCCTCCTCATAAACCCACCTTCATTCGTTGCCACGCCGCTGCCGACTCAGCAGCACCTGGGTTTGGCAGAATTAGCCAAAACTCCGACGAAATTGCTAATAAGCGAATTGGGAATAATAACATAAAAAAGAACACAAAAGTGAATGCAAAGGAAAGGCGTTGGTCGCGTAACAGAGAGAGTTATTTGGCTGATGATAGTGAAGCTCTTCCTCTTCCTATGACTTACCCTGATACTTCTCCTGTTTCGCCGGAGGAAATTGACCGCCGGCTCCGGTGTGACCCCGTTATTGAGGTTCTTGTTTTAAATTTATTTTAAGTTCTCTTTACGTGGAATGGTTTATTTTGTTGTATTATTTGTTGGGTTTCTATAAAGTTGCAATCTTGTTGGCTCCAATTGAGAATCTTGAGTTGAGATAAGGTTGGTAATACTTCTATCCTGACCTAATGTACGGTGATAAGACTGGTAAAATTATTTGAACCGTTTAATTTTGCTAACTGTTTTACAGTATACTCATTAGTTAAGCTCAATAGTAAGTGCCCCTCTTAATACATATGCATACTTTTAAAATTTATTATCCCTTTTAGTTTTGTAGACAGTGGGTTATTGTGTTGTTCCTCTTTCTTCTTGACTTCGGATTTCACTGTGCTTATAATTACTAAATATGAATATCAGGAAGACAAACGTTCATTTTTCTTGATTGAGTTCTGTTATGTATGGAATGGACATTTGGAGTTTGGAATATTTAGAAAAGGAGAGAGAAAGAGAGTGGGCTAGTCAAAGAAAAAGGAAACAGAAAACTTTGGGGAGTTCCTACGCAGTAATGTTCGACGTACAAGAGCTAAGGAACTGGATAGGACAGTGTCTATGTTATCAGAATTCTATGAGACTTACTGATAGAATTGCCGACTACTGCATGATTCTTATGAACAATATTTATGGTCTCTGTGTATACATTGAGGAAGACTGTTTGCAAGTTATGTATTAAACTATGCTTGCTGAGTTTTCCATTGGTCATTTTATTACTTCAGGATTGCAAGGAAGTCGTCTATGAGTGGACTGGAAAATGTCGGAGTTGCCAAGGGACAGGATTGGTCAGTTACTATAACAAAAGGGGGAAAGAGACCATCTGCAAATGCATACCTTGCGCTGGAATCGGTACTATCATAATTTTATAACCCACTTGAATAATATCTTCTATGAACATTCATGTAACATTGGTTACCTTGTATTTTTTTGCTTGGACTAGGAGTTGTTGAAATTGGGACTGTAACAGAGAGAAAGAGGATTAGTTTGAAGTTCTGGAAGCAGTAGGAGCATATAAAAATGGTCGTAAAGAAGCAGGAGCGCCTTCTCATTGGAATATAAAATCCTTGGAAGAATAGATTACAAACTAGTTGATGATTTGCTGTCATTGAGACTTCCATAGCTTTAGAGAACTGTTTGTCCCTTTGGTAAATTTAGTTAATGAAGTACGATTCGAAAGGACTATATATATGGTTCTGATCGGTGGTGAGTTCAAACCTTGGTTAGTTTATGGATTTAAGTGAGAAAGTAGCCTCCAAAAAACACAGTATTGTATCTCTCATCTTCCGAAGATTTTTCTCTTAACGGACTCGTCAGAAAAGGAAAAAATGGTTCTCTTTATGTGCATAGATAGACTTCAGAAGAGATAGCAAAACAGAATTAGGAAAATAGATGGACCACCAAATATCATAGTTTGCTATAGAGGAAATTAGAGATCCTTGTAATGGAAACTCTAAATCAGTAAGGCAGCGACCACCTTGTTGAGATTGTGGAGCCATGTGTTCTTTAATTCATAGAGTTTTTCTACTTGATGTGTCTTTTGTTTCAGCAATTTGTATTGCTTGGTTTTCTTTTAGCTGCTATTTTGGGCTTGTGCTGCTGGTATAGGTGCTTTTAAATTGGAAATGTGATACTTCTGGCAACCTTTCAAAAAAATCTTTTATCTGGAAAAACAAGAGTCCTTAGAGTCAGGATCTTGAAATTTACTTCTATATGCATCATGTGACATGCTTTTCCTTTTCTTGTGCATCTCTACATCTGTCTGATGTCTTAAGAGTTGGGGGAGAATATCGGGTTTGGTCTTGTTTTACTTATTGCTCCTTTGACCTATAATCTGTGTCATGTAGCATATTTCATGTCCTGGCCTAAATTTGTCCACCTTTTCCAAACTAAAGGAAAAAGCGTGTTTTCCAGATTCCGCGTTTTCTGCTTGTAGTTTCAGACTTAGTTCATGCCTCTAAAGGGAGAATAAATTCCTGAGATCGTTCTTTCTCTGGCTGTCTTTGGTGAATTAACTTTATCAACCTCTGTGATGGTATTTAAGTTCTTGATTCCTTTAATGCTATCTAATGTGGTCCACCAAATATTTTTGTAAATGAGAAGGCATACAAGAATTCTCCTCCACAGACGGCTGTACGTACATATGCACCCAGGGATTTCTCTGTACAAGTTTTTTATTCTTCAGAAATTAGCCCCGAGAAGCTTTAATCAAACGATAGAAAAGTTAGCCCCTAAAAGCTACTTTGGTTTTTTTTTGCAAATCAAGATTGTTGTTTACTTATTATTTGATAAATATGGAACTGATATGTGCATTGTGTCTTCTGGGTTTACACTTCTTTTTCGTGGTTAGGTGATAGATATGTTGGAATCTTAATCCCAAAAATAACTATTTAGCTTTACAGGTTATGTGCAAAAGATAACACTACGCAACAATATTGAAGTGATGGCGGACTTGGATGATTGAAATCACCTTAACAAAAGCATACTCGTACCATTTTGTTTAAACCAGTATACATTAGGAGAGCTGTGAAGAGGCACATAACATCGTGGAATTGCTGTATTCCTTAAGGGGCAAAGTGAGGGTCTAATTCTAAACCAATTTTCTCAAGTCAAATAAAGGACAGATTCTATACATCCGTAGCAGAACAAAGCACTTTCGAGAAGGAGGTGAAATCGGTTGGAGCAACTGAGCAAGTTGTGCGAGGATCTAGAATGTATTTATAGCTTTATATATCTTTTTCACCTCAGCTGTTTCCTTCTTGGTTCTTTTTATGCTTTCATACGCTGGATTGAGAATATTGTTGCTTACAAGTAGTTGAGGAATAAATAATATTCTTCCTTATCTTCTTTGCGTTAAGCATCAGAATATCTGTTTCCTTTATTCATAACCATTCCACTATTTAAGGTCCTGTGCTACAATGTTATTCTCCAAGTTTATTACAGTTTTAAGTCTTAGATATCTTCTCCAAATACAATACAACCTCTCCAATGTCGAACTTGAGCTTTCTTGATATCCAATACAACCTCTCAAAGAGGACATTCCTGCGTAAGCCAACTAGAATGTTTACCAAAGAGAGACAAAAGTCGGGCTTATTGCCTATTTACCAACTTAGTGTGGATGAACTAAAGAAAGTCTTCGATAAATTTGATTCAAACAAAGATGGCAAGATTTCACCAGAAGAATACAAGGCTATTCTCAAATCCATGGGGAAGAAAAACCTCCTAACAAGGGAAGTACAAAAGATTTTCGATGTTGCAGATGCAAATGGTGATGGATTTATTGATTTCAAGGAGTTTGTGGAAGCGCAGAAGAAGGAAGGTGGTGTCAAAACTATGGATTTGAAGACTGCATTTCACACTTTTGACAAGGATGGTGATGGAAAGATCAGTGTGCAGGAAGTTTACGAGCTGCAGAAGGGGCTCGGACAGAGGTGCAGCCTTCAAGATTGCAGGAAAATGGTGAAGGCTGTGGATGCAAATGGAGATGGTGTGATTGATTTGGATGAATTCATGACCATGATGACTCGCACTATGACACTTTGTTAGAAGCTTTTCATGCCTTAGTTATATGTTCCTAGTATAAATGCAAGATTTCTGCATGTTGGTAGCAATAGTTCTTACTAGTTTGATATCTTATAATAAGTTTATAGTTTCATTATAATTTAAGGTTTCATCCAATAGGTTTTGCAAATATGAAAAGTTAAATAGCATTCACAAGACCATAAGTTTCAGAATAAGATCCATTGCACCAAGCATGGTACCTGCCGACTAGTGTAATTCATTGATGTTAATGCCACTGTGGTGTATATCTCGTATGATGTTTGCAAAAGTATGTTTAATCAGAATGAGAAAGTTCATTGCTTCCCATATTAATTCACATAGCAAAAGACGGAAATGACGCCATGGTAGGTGGCACATCCACTTTCAGAGTATCAGGGAGCTAAAATGAAATGTGACTCATTAAAACATTATAATACACACCCAATACATGCATACAAGGATAAACAAATACTCTCTATAAATTTCCTTCATCGTTCCTTTCCTCGATGGATTTTTTGGAATTTTTCTCCAGCAGTTCGTTTTCTCACCAGATTAAGAAGAGGAAGAGCAAAAGGGGTCAAAAGACTAAAAAGAACCTATATAAAGGACTTCAATAAAGATAAGGTTCACGTTTAACATAAGCTAAAGTTTTTGCATTTATATTGAAGGATAAGGAGCAATCATACAGAAGACCTAAAATAAATCAATTTAAACAAATAAATCACAAGAAAAACTGTTAATCTACTAATAAAAAACGTAATTTTTTGATGTTTTTTTAAGCCACCCAATAATTGGTTCACGGATAGTGATTAATGATACAATATGTTCCCAGTGATAATTTTGCAGAAAAGTCTAACCACCGTAGATCTTAGAATGCTTTCTGCTCCTCTTTCAAAGCATTCTCCGGTCCTCTAAACAAACCAAAGATGGGCAGGTTTCTTTATGAGTGATGAACGAAAAGTAACCTATAGCATCTAAAGTCTAAACCAAAAGGAATATCACTGACAAGGGACTATATAGTCCACAGTGAATGTAAGACTTGAATTAGTAATATCAACAGAATTTGGAAAATCTAAACCACCACTTAAAATTGAACGTTTCAGAATCTAATGATAGAATTAAGCAAGTAATAAGAGAGTATATCAGGAGGAAAGAAATAACATGTAAAATAGAAAAGCCAAATTTCCAGATATTTCGCCTAAAAAGACCATTTTGTCATCCAACTAAAACAAAAAGTTGTTCTTATGCGTTGTACAACTTTTACAGAATAAATGAAATTATTTAATTTATTAATTTCGGATGCCTCACGCATGCATGCAAGCTATTAGTCAATTTGTAAAAAATGTACATCTCTGAGTTTCATGAAACAACAACATAACCCAATTAAAGCATTTTCCTGCCAAGTGAAAACCAGAAGACACCGTGAAAATATTGTGCAGATACAAATGGAACATTAAACGGAGACTGGCACTTCGCTGACTAATCTCTTAAACACAAAGATACAAACTACTATTAGGAGTCTTTGGTATCCACACGAGAGCAAGCAATCCATAAATTGCAAAATATGGCGGTATTTGGCATTGTAATTATGAAAACTTGCAAGTTGTTTGGTGATATTAGATTATCCTGAACAGTGTCATAGCAAGTCTATAGGGATCTCAGCATCATACTCATTCCAGCATGCAGACTCTTGATGATTTCTTGATGATCCTAAGAATTGAAGCTGCCAGTCTACAAATACTGCTTTAGCCACCGTAATTCACCAATAATCACCACAAGAGCATTTGCCATCTTTAAAATGATGAAACCGCTTGTTGTCCCTGACAATTAACTCTCGCCCAACAATCCTTGACATAATCTTGATGGCATTGTGACAATCACCACATACGCGGAGATTCTTTATAATGCGCAAAGGTGTTCTAGCAGGTGTGCTAATCAGACCATATGCAATGGCCAAACGCTCACTGTGGTATAGCAAAGCCTGTTCCTTAGCTTCCTGATCAATATCATGAAGAACATATCTGGTATCAGGCACATAAGCTTGTTCTTTCATTGCAGCCCTCAACTTCTCATCATCCTTATACAGGGTTGGATTACGAGACTCAGCTACTCTACTTCTTCCCTCAAGCATATTAATTGCTAACTGCTTCTTCGGTGGTGGAGTGGGAATCTTATTAGCAACAGCCTTAGAAGGATCAAGACCAACCATCAACTCCTCAGCTCGGTCCTCAAGATCAATATCGCCATGTATACGAGCATAATTCATTAATGCTTCCCAGACAGCTGCTGTTGGTTCAAATGGGAGCTTAGTGATATAATCCTCTGCCTCAGCAAGATGTCCACATTTTCCTAGAACACCCATAAGTCCCAAGTAGTGCTCCACCTGCGGAGCAATTCCATACTCAGCCTTCATCGACTCAAAATGCATGAAAGCCTCATCAATGGCGTCTGCACTGGCACAAGCCTCGAAAACATAGAGAAAAGTTTCCTCGTTTGGCTTCATTCCCAACTCCCTCATCTGATCATACAATGTCAAACCATCATCCCCCAATCCATTCAGCGCATATCCATTTATCATCAAATGCCACGAGTCCATATCCCTATCACGCATATGATCAAAAACCCGGCGCGCATCTATCATACTTCCACACTTGGAATACATATTAATAACTTTATTGTTCAAACGAAGATCACTCCTGAACTTTGATCTCAAAAAGTAATCATGCACCTTTTTAGCATCTTCAAGTTTCTTTGAGTTCGCACATAACTCAAAGAGCATCTCAAAACATTGCGAATCACCAACTACTCCCTGCTCCATATGTTCAATAACCTCCTTAACTTTACCCTCTCGGCACAAGCTGATTAAATCAACAGTACATGGAGGAACACTTGGCACTTGATTCTGCACAACCTGAGCTTGGTTCTGAGATTGATTATTTACCGGAAACCCGCTTCCTGGCTGGACGCTCTGTGCCTGAGGAAGTTGACCTGGGCTTAATCTTGGTGTGTGATTTTGATTATTCCACTGATTACCAGAACCAGGCTGTGGATAATTCTGATTCCTATTAGGGTGTTGTGTGTGATCCATATTCTGATATCCACCTTGTGGATAACTTGGAGCTGCACTAGGGTTACCTTGTTGTCTGAAGCCTTGATTTTGATTATTCCATGGGTTAACATTTCCAGGAGGCAGGTTATTTCGAGGCTCACCGGGGTTTGGCCTATATTGTATGTTCTGGTTTTGAACATTACGGCTTATATTGTGCCTGTCACTAATGTTTGGACGCTGAGAAAGGTTCTGATTCTGAAAACCTTGGATATATCCTTGACCAGGATTAGCAAATCCTTGACCGGGATTAACATTTCCATAATTTGGATAACCTTGATTAACCTGATTAGGATTTTGAGTTTGATACTGAGGATACGACATATCCATATGATTATTATTCGAATAATTCTGGGTTTGATTATTCCACTGTTGAGCAGGGCTTGCAAAATCCCTGTTTTGCGGAACCCTAGGTGAATCAGAGGAGTGTGGGGGAATTTGTTGAGCATCGTTTGGTGCTGCGAATGTTGATAGGGTTTTCAGAGGTACTGATAAGAGCGGGGAGTTTAAGGTTAGGGTTTTGGGGAATTTGAGGTCGGAAATAGAGCGTGAATATATGTATAATAAACGTACCTTGTGTAAGGAAGTGGAAATGGAGATTCGAGCTCTGCGAATCGCCATTAGAGAAGCCATTTTGCACCACTGAGAAAAGAAAAAAAATCAAGCAAAAGAACCCTTTGTTAAACCCTAGCGTGGGAGTCTCGTTTGTAATCTGGACTTTTTGTTTGTAGTTGGGCTCGCAATCCGGGCTATGGGTCGGATCTTCGTGTGAACCGAAATTTTGTGACCATTAGATTTGATTTTGATTTTGATTTTCTTTTTTCTTTTTGGAAAATAAACTGTGTTTTAGGTTTATTCTTGACCAAATTAAACAATCAGGTAAACAGTTCAAGTTAAAATTTTACATGTAGAAAACATACTGAAAACACAGTATCACAAATATATGTAATCGTTATAAGAAAATTGATGTTATTATTAAGCTAATAAAACGATGAATTAACCATAAGAATTACAAGTTTCAAATAAAAGAAGAACTCCCCAACTAATACTAAATAGGCGTTTGGCATAAGAACCGTAAAAGTTCAAAAATAAAATAAAAAAAATTAATATTTAAAAATTAGAGTTGTGTTTGGACATTAATATAATTTTGGGTTGTTTTGAATTTTTGTGAGTGATCTGAGTGAAAATATTAAAAATAATTTTTTGGAGTTTTTTAAATTTTCAAAAAATTTCAAAATTCATCTTTAAGTAAAAATTAAAAAATTTATGACCAAACACTGATTTTAAAAAAAAAAAAAAAGTAAAAAATTTGGAAAAAAAAAGAAAAAGAAATTCTTATGTCCAAATGGCTCTAAATAAAACTCTTCCTACTATGAGATAACATACGTCTCCTCGTTCGCTTTCTTTTCAGCACTTTCTAACACCTATTACAATTTGCAATTTTGTACTGTGTACATGCAATGTACATATGTGAAAATGCATACTCTCTCCGTTTTAATTTGATGAGGTAATTTGATTCGGTACGGAGATTAAGAAAAAAGAGAAGATTTTTAAAATTTATGGTCTTAAAAGTTTAAGGGGTAAAAGTTTTGTGGCGCCACGATATTTGTGTGGTTATAAAAGCTTTTCATTAAGTGTAAAATGGATAAAATAAAGAGTTTAAAGTTGATTTATTTTAAATTTAAAGATGTGTCATTTATTTTAAAAATAAATTAAAAAAGAAAGTACTTCATCTAATTTAAAACGGAAGGAGTATAAGTTTATGAAGTCATATGACTTTTTTACAAGATAGGATGTAATATAGTGTACTATTAGTGGACAGAGATCTCAATGAAATACGCTCCCATGAAAAATTTGGTGGGCGACCTATTAGTAACAATAGACAACTTTCCATATTGTCTTAACTATCGCAACTTAATTGACTTAGGGTTTCGAGGTAGCTATTGTACATGGACTAATAGACGTAGATATGGGTACACAATTCTAGAACGATTTGATCGTATTTTTGCAAATTATGATTGGTTAAAAATCTACCCTGAGGTAACAATGCAACACTTCCCTAGAACCTATTCCGATCATTGCCCTCTTTTACTCACTTTAGAATATAGGCACCCTTTTACCAAAAAGATTTTTCATTTTGAAACTACATGGACTTCACACTCCGAGTTCCACCAATTAGTTCATCAAGTCCTGGGCAAATAACTCAACTCTCATTGATACTCACAAAATCCTTTAAAAAGATAGTCATTCACTGGAATAAACACATTTTTGGTAATATCTTCTAACGTAAGCGTAAGATATTGGCTACTCTCAGGCATCCAATCATCAGTTCATTATCCTACAAGTACCTTCCTTCAAAACCTAGAGAATCAATTAATTAATGATTATAGTAACATTCTTTAACTAGAAGAAGATTTTTGGAAATTGAAATCCCGTATAGTTTGGCTCAATGATGGTGACGCTAACACTGAATTTTTTCATATGTCTACACTTCAAAGACGAAGGAGAAATAGGATAACTGCTCTAAAAGGCATTGTTGGTAATTGGTGCTTTAACCTCGCTGAGATCAACCAACAAATCTTTGTTTACTACCAAAATTTATTTACCACGAAGCACACAAAATCCTTTCACTTACATCAAGACTCAAATTCCAACCTACTTAGTAATGCAGATTTCCAAACTCTAGATGGGCCTCTTAATGACTATGAAATCACTTGTGCTCTTCACAGTTTTAAACCCTATATGGCACTCGGCCAAGTGGCTTACATCCTTATTTCTACCAAAATTACTCGCAAGAAGTAGGCTCTAAGGTCAAACAGTTTTGTCACCAAATTTTCTTAGCTAAGGTGATTCCTCCTGACCTCAATCGTACATATCTTTTCCTAATACCTACAGTCAAGCATGTGCATACCATCCAACAATACCGGCCTATTAGTTTGTGTAACACTATTTACAAACTTATCACCAAGATTATTGCTAATAGACTTAGGCCTATACTTTCTAAAATAATCGAACCAACCCAAACTAATTTCCAACAGCGCAAAAGGGCTTCGGATAATGCTATAATAGTTCAAGAAACTATTACACACTTTCACAAAATGAAAGGAAAAACTAGTAACACGCTTTTATAATAGGACCTTGAAAAAGCTTTTGATCGCCTAGAATGGTCCTTTATCCGAAAAAATCTTTTATATTTCAATCTTCCATCTTCTATAATCAATTCAATCATGTCTTGTATTACTATTACTTCTACTTCTATTCTAATCAATGGAACTCGTACTTCCTATTTTAACCCCTCTTGAGGCATTCGTCAGGGGATCCTTTGTCACCTTACCTCTTCATAATGCGTATGAAAATGTTCTCATGCAGTATTACTATATCAGTGGACTATTTCAACTAGCAACCTATCCGCCTTTCAAAAACTGGCCTCGAACTTTCACATCTATTTTTTGCAGACAACATAATTCTACTTTCTAAGATCACTACCAAAAGTTGACATGCTATTATAGATGTAATAGATCACTTTACTAAGCATTCTGGTCAAAAAATAAATTTCCAAAAATTCAAAATCTTTTTCGAAAAAAATTGCTCACAAACTAATAAGAACTTTGTTCTTCAATCATTCCCAATCAAGGAAGGGAACTCTTTTGGTAAATATTTAGGCTTTTCTATATTTCATTCCCGTCCCAAAATGAGTGACTTTCAATTCCTATTGGATAACTTTAAAAATAGGTTAGTTGGCTGGAAAACAAAATTCATGACCATGACAGGAAGAACTACTCTCATCAAATCAACCCTAAATAAGTTCCCCAACCATGTCATGCAATACATTCATATTCCTACAAGTATCATTAATAAAATAGAACAGTACCAACGCAACTTCCTTTGGGGTACAACTGCTACAAGGAAAAACATTACATCTCTTACAATGGAAGTAGATTACAACCTCCACAAGTAGGGGAGGATTGAATATTCAAACACTTAGAACTAAGAATAGCGCTTTGCTTGCTAGCCTGGATTGGCGGATTTTTCAAACTCCTCATTCTCTATGAGCTAAGACTTTATTACATTAATACCTCCCTCTCACCTCCGTCACTAACCACTCACCAACTTGACGCAATATTCTCAAAGGGTGGAACCATTGTCAACTTGGTCTCCAGTGGAGAATTGAAACAGTGCACAATATTAACTTATGGACAGACTCCTGGATTAAATCAGGGACGCCTTTTGCGCTCTCTAATCCAATGACCTCTACCATAATTTCGTCAAACTTTTAAATTTTCTATTATCCTAACCTCACATGAATGGAATTGGGCCAATCTACATTTTGATATTCCTCTCGACTTAAAAAATACAATCAACAAGCACTACCTTTCTATATACACACACCAAAGAGACCAACTCTTTTGGGCCATCACTAACAAAGGACGGTTTACTGTCCAAACTATGTATAAGGCCCTAGTCAATGCCAACACTCATATCACTACTACACCCAACCTTTTTAAATGGATTTGATTATTTTCAATCCAATCAAAAATCAAAACATTCCTTTGGCTACTCCAACATAATAGACTACCTACACCCATTACCTCAATTCTATTGGCATATCAATAGTAGCAAATTATTCTACCTGTACGGCTGCTCATGTAACTCTAAGTCACATTTTTCTTACATGCCATAATGCTCAATAGTATTGGTATTCCGTAGGAATCCAGGGTTACATCAATAACCTTTCAACTATGGATTCACCTTAGCTTTGGCTGCACACACTCATACATTCAAAGGCACTTCACCTCCCCCATAAATCGAACCCTCGCACTTTTATACCATTAAGTCTATGGAATATCTGGCTTACCCGTAATCACAACCTCTATGGCCAACCATTTCTAACAACTAATCCAAATTTTGTATTACATCAAGCTACATCACAAACCACGCAGCCTAATAAGGTACGTCTAAACCTCATATGGATACCACCCAAACCAAATTTTTACAAATTAAATACGGACGGTGCAACCTCATGTAACACTGATACGGACGGCATCAGAGCAGTCATTCGAAACCACCTAGGTGCTTGGATAGTGGGTTTTGCTGGTCCAGTCACATATTTACATTGCATCATAGCAGAGTTGCCGGACCTCATACGAGGACTAAGTCTAGCACTCCAAATGCAACTATTGCCACTGGAAGTGAAAATTGCAGAACCAGCTGCTTGCAACACTAGGGGTCGTCAACATGTTAGCATTAGGGACGACAACTCCAACTTAGCTGCTACTGTGACTAATGTTTCTGTATGTACTAGGGTGCATGAGCACCAACACCTGTACACAAACTTTTAATTAATACAATCTATCTTTTACACAAAAAAAAGAAAAAAGAAAAAAGAAAATTTAATCCACTGCCAAAGAAGAGCCATCTGATTAGACCAACTAGATAGACTGCTGAAAAGAATATGGGCCAAACAAATATGCATATGAGGTGTGCTATTGGCCCACACAACAGACCTAACAGAGGTCCAAGAATCCAAAGTAATGCTGAAGCAGGGGCGGAGCTAGGTTCAGGCAAGGGGTTCAATTGACATTAATAGGCGTTGAATCCATTTGACATGAGGAAAGATTCTAGTATAGTCACGAAGCGGTTCAAAATTTGCTTTAAGTAATAGGTTCAAAACTTAGGTGTGGCATTATGGTTTTAAAAAAATCCTAAATTTTTGAAACTTCTGTTGCCAACATAAAATATACTTATACCTTAATTTAAAAAATTTCTCAGGCAACTTTTTTTTCCTGAAACTCAAACACTATTAGCCAAGAAAGCATGTTGTTTTTCTATTGCTGCAAAAGTTTCCACATTATAAGGGCTGCATATGGCCTCCCCAAGATGTTATGGAGGTGCAAAGTGCATTTGATCTTTAATTACCCATTTAAGCTAATCCACTGGGGATCTGAAAAGCACAAGGTCTTTGCAAAAAGGTGGTCAACACACAACTACGAATAACATGTGAAGCACAGTACAGTGGACTACTACAACCACTAAATTGGCAACCTTAAGAACCAAGTCTTGATAATCCTTTTCCTTTTCTAAGGCATAATACATGCTCTAAAAACTTGTGAAAGCCTCTCTTTACATAAGCAGAATCGGAATTTCTAACTTTATGAGTTCTGATTTTTAGAATGATAATTCTATTGGTTATACTGGATTCTAAGTCGAAAATTTTTAACACAAATATACTATTTGAGCAAAAGCTTCACTTCCGTCCTGACTCTTTAGATACTGAAATTTTCTAGAGTCAGTAGCACTCTGTAAAAGTTGTGCCGACAAATCAAACCATTAAAGTTAATATCTTATTGATAAGGTGGTTGCCGTAATTACAATTTGCTACAGCACAACAAGATTGGAGTTATCTCCTTAGGCCTAACTGGCATTGCACATGTTCTCGTTAACCTTTCTGCTTTGAATTCTTGGAGAATCATAAAAAAGGTAAGTCTGGTTTAGGTATTTCATTGACTAGTGTAATTAATATTATGTATAAAAAAGGTAAAAGAAAAAAAAGGATTCCAATTTTAATGGATAGCGAAATTGATCCTCACATGGTTTATCTTCATCGGAAAGGTATTTCAGGTGGAATCTTTGAATGGATGCTCAACAGGTGGCTGATTTCTTAGACAAAAACTGTGAAGAAAAAGCTTTAGGAGATTAACTACTAAGAGGTTTGGTTCAATGGCCATGTGGTCTCCCATATGGTGAACAAATTTTGTCTTCTTACTCGTAATATATGAAAGCCCCATCTTGTAATATGCTTATTGTTCTCTAGCACGATTACCACTGATCAACTTCCTCTCTCCAAGCCGTTCAAAACTTAAATAATACTCCATTCATCTCAAAGTATCTGTTTTTCTTTTTCTTTTTTACACGCGTTTTAAGAAAATATTAATTGGAAAAAATTTTAAACTATTTTATTTTTATTTATATCTTAAGATATAATCTCTCTTTATTAAATATTTACTCTATTCATGTGTTATCTTCATCTTCAAGAATAATTACTGTTAAGGATAAATGAGAAAAAATAACTAATTTTATCTTGAAATTTCAAAATGACAAATAATTTGAGACAATTGTTTTTAGAAATTATGACAGTTAATTTGAGATGGAAGGAGTAGTACTTAACAACCATTAACATTAAATTGTTTGATTTACTGTAATACTAATTATAAGTGATGGAGTAATTAGTATTTCCTGAACTGATGCTTAGCATATTGGAAAAAGTTTAGCGTATTAAGGAGTGTTTTTCTTTTTGGGTCTCCAACATGTCAAATCGGAAAGAAATGACTCTCTGGCCTGCTCTCTAATAAAGATAGGAACAGGTTAATGCCGACTCATAGAGACCGTTTGGATTAGCTTTAACAAAATAACTTTTTTAAATAGCTTTCGAGCCAAAAAGTAATAAGTTGAGGTTGCCTAATTTATTGTTTTTGGCTTGTTTTAAGCGGTTTTAAATTTATTTTAAACACTTTTTGACTTTGTCAAACATTGAGAAAAGCTAAAAAGAACTTAAAAGCTGGTTTGATTAGCTTAAAAGTCAATCCAAACACCTTCTTATAGCCTGTTTGGCCAAGCATCTTTTGAGGCAAAAGGATATTTTTTGGTCAAAAGTGCTTTTTTTCTAAAATTAAGGTGTTTGACCAAGCTTTTGAAAGGAAAAAAAGTACTTTTGAAGAGAAACAGAATCAGTTTTGGAGAAGCAGAAAAAAGTAGTTCTCTCCAAAAATATGTTTTTGAAAAGCACTTTTGAGAAAAATACACTTAGAAACAGTTTTTTAAAGTTTGGCCAAACATTAATTGATGCTCAGAAGTATTTTTCAAATTAATTAGCCAAACACAAACTAATTCTTACCAAAAATATTTTGAGAAAAACATTTCTCAAAATAACTGATTTTTGTATTTTGGCAAAACTGGCTATTATTCTGTCTTCCCTAAAGTACGGCCACAAAAGTGGGGTTCTATATACCATCCAAATTTAACCATGATTCGTTCATATAGTCTCGCCAATAAGAAGTCAATCTGAGTGCAGTTAGATTCATTTCTGATGACATGTTATATTGTACTGATCAAGAACTTAGGTGGCTTTTCGAAATTATGAAAAACAAACCAAATGTGAATATATTTAAAGTGAATACCTTCCCAGAAAGTCATAAGGAATCCATAATAAGAGGGATAACATTAACAATAGTGGAAAAAGCCAGAAGTAACGGAGAAAATTAATCTCAAACGTAGAAATTAAGCATTACCAGCTTGAGATTAACTGACTGGGAATGAAAGTGGATAGGTTTTTATCTGGATCAACCATGCTAACACGAGAGCATACGTTATACGGTAACTAAAGGCGGATCCCAAATTTATAATATTTGTTGATATTTTAGTAACTTTTCACATAAATTTGTTCGCATTTTAAATGATCGAATTCATCGAATGTATGGTGCATCCTCCCCTGTTATAATAACCTCCTTTTTTGGGTTTTTGTTTTACCTATATGTTACTCTTGATAATGTTAAGAAAAATTAGAAATGAAGAGTTCAAACTTGATAAATATATCTTCTTGTTCAAATATCCCGCAAGCATGAGCGAAGCTAGTGTAGTGCTTATGGATTCGGTAGAGGTCAGTAGTTTTAGCTTAAATTATGTATTTATGTTAAAAGATTCACGAATAAATAATTTATTCATAACCTAATAAAATAATTTATTCAGAACTCATAAGTTTAAAATCCTAGTTTCACGTCGTAAATATGTTAACCGTATTGTTTCATCAAGAATCTAAGATCATCATTATTCATCTAATTTCCTACAAATCTAACGAGAGGAAAAAATCCCCTTGTCTACTTCAAAGAAACAAGATCGGGAAAGACCCAAAAATAAAAATAAAATTGAAGAAGGAAATGACGCTAAAATTCAGTGTACCATTTTCCTCGCCTCTAGATTAGGAAAATGCCTTACCGCCTAAGCTCTTTGATTTATTTATTCATATATTCCACAACAAATAAAGTTCACAAAGTGTTCTGCTCCACGCAGAGGCAGAATCAGAATTTGAAATTTGTGAATTTCTACGACGATTTTAAGTTAATACTATTATATTATTTAGTATACTTTTTATATATATACAAGGTCCCAATAAAAATTATTGGATTTACGTGAACCCCTAACCAACCATCTGAATCCGCCCCCTACTCCACCCAAAATACAATACATTGTTCGTCATTAAACCAAGCCCCTGGTAGTCTAACTGCGACAACTTATTACAGAAAAGGCATTTACAGGTTTATGTGAGGCCTTGTTATAAAGTAAACAATTTTTTTTACCATCTTCCTCTGCTTGAATTAATTAGCAGGGGCTCTTATAATACAACAATATCAGACATGTTCTGCTTCATAATTAAGGTTTTTGGAAGTATAACACTTCAAACTGTGGATTTGTCACTGACTTTACTGTTACTATGGGTTCCTAATGGCATGTTTATTAACATGCCAATTTACTTTTCACTAAAAAGTGGTGTGTACGTAATCTACTCGAATCATATTAAATTCCTTTTTTTCTGCCATTTTCATCTTGGAGCGGTAAATAGTCAACAAAGAAAGCAATAATTTAGGAGCAGTAAACAATTAGAACAAAAAAGCTGCCTTCTAATACAATGCATCTAGCATAAGTCTCGAGATAAATTTATTTCAGTCTTTCATGTTTGAATGGTGGCAGATAGATATCACTATCTTATAACAGAGGAGAAAACACATGCAATTTGATTTATTTTAATGGATTCACATGCCTGCAATGTTAGATTAAGTTGAAAGTAGTTGTTCAATGAACAACTTTTGAAGCAAAAAATAGAAAACTAAAAGATAATATTAATTAGTTATAAACAGATCTGAGTGGCATAATGTACACAATTTACATAGCAACTACGATTAGTAAGTGGATTTTAAATTTAAATTTAATGAGTTCAATAATTATTGTCTTGCAACTGAATCTATTACACTTTTAAAATTTTGAGCTCCAAATTTAATATTTAGTTTTGGTGATTTTTCTCACGCATAACTGTTTAACATGTCTAAATTATTGGATTCAGTTGAACCATTGATGATAATTCATCCATCTCTTGAGTCTACCCAATTCCAAGCAAGTTGGTGTCACTTATATGCTGTGGTGGATCTACATGGCAATTGTGGGTGCTTACCCTTGACTAGAATTAGTAAATTTGCTTAGGCAATTAAAAAAATATTTAGATAAATATTGAGCGAGCACCCATTAACTAAACTCTTTTTTCCTCTTTTTTCGGAATTTTTATCGACTAGCACCCATGACTTTAAATTCCTGGATCCGCCACTTCTTATATGAATTATTCCATATCGGCCATGTGATGAGTAGGGGTGGACATAGGTCGGGTTGGCTCGTATTTTCTAATTACCAAACCAAACCAATATATCGGGTTATTAAATCTAAAGACCAAACCAAGTCAATAAAAGTCGGGTTCTTAAATCTCGATTTTTCTCGGGTTTTTTTCGGTTGTTTCGATTTTTTTTCATAAAGATAGCACAAAACATAAAATTTATACTCCAAATATTTGTAATCCTAGTAAGACATAACTATATAAGGTATTTTTTAATAAAATAACATAAACATGAGATTAGGCATTGTACTAAAATATTCAACAAATAAAGATGAGAAAATCACATAAAATAAATATTATTAATTAGCCATAATGAAAACAAACATAATTTAAAATTACTAATAAGTTGCAAAAATAAGTACGACTAATAAGTACTATTATTTACATGACTAAACCCAAAAAAAAAGTTAATAAGTTATGCATTTTATCTAAACCATGAAAAACTGAAAAATAGATATCCAACACTATTTTCATTCATAGTACAATTGAATTGAATGTCTTTTATTATCATCAGTATTGATTCCAGTTTGGTTTAGGATTTATTTGAGTTACTAACATTTATGGACTATAAAACTTATCGGAGCATCCAAAAAATATAAGTCCAAACTTGAAATAATACGTTAAAAGATAAATTTATGAAAAAGCTTAAGAAATATTTATAAACTACACTACAATAAATATTTTCATGTATTAAATATATTTAAAACTTCTATGCATATAATATCGGGTTGGTTTGGTTTTGATTTGACTTTTTTTAGTTAAAATCAAACCAAACCAAATATCGTCGGGTTTTTTTTTTCTCGGTTTGACTCGGATTATCGGGTTGGTGCGATTTGTCGGCTTCATTTGTACACCCCTAGTGACGAGTGCTACATGAGTACATCCCAACATATTCTATATTGTGAAAATTCATCATAATTCTTTAGTTTTTATGTTGTCAACCTATCGTAACACTCCTCCTTTATTCGGTCTAGGAACCGGCAACATGAGCAAGCTTATATAGGTGTGAGTCATAGACAATTTAATTTTATATATGTAAACTAATGTGGTCATTGTCCTTTGAAGATATTTGGTAATCAAAAGTTGATAACTGATAGAATAAGTTACTATCTATATAAAGACTAGAAAAACTGCATGTGACTTATCAGAGTTTATTAGAAAGAATACATTGAAAATTAGTGAGACAGTATTTTTCCTTTGAATGGTCCATGGCATGCCTAAATCAGCAAGGAATTTGCACAACGATGGGTCCAAGAATCTCATTCTCTAATGATTTTGCTGATACTCAGCAAAAACATGGCTACAAAGAGGCACCTGTGTCTTCGGATTTCGAATTCTCGGTCTCTGGTTACAAAATGATTCCAGCGGATGAAGTTTTTTTCAAGGGTAAATTGTTGCCCTTGAGAGAAAACAGCTCGAAGTCTACAACACTTAAAGATGAACTCCTTGCTGCTGACGATGATGATTATGAAGATATATTTCGACCAATTGGAAAGGGGAGTTGGAAAGAACGGTTTGGTTTTAAGAGAGCTCCAATTCAGCCAAAGAAAGCTGATAAAGAGACAAAGATGCCTGATTTCTTCAATGACATTATCACAGGTAATCCACCATTTAAACTAGTGCATTGACATCAATTTAGAAATTTGCAACGGAAAGTGTTTGCGAGAGGTAGAGGTAAGACCTGCAGACCCCACTTGTGAGATTTTAATCGGTCGTTGTTATTGCTTTTGCAACTGAAAGAGTTTATACAATCAAATCACTCATAAGGTAAATGCATATTAAAAGTGTAATTAAGCTACTGTTGAAAGTTAAACTACACTAATAATAATTTTTTGCACAGCCAGTGTATATAACTTAGATTCCAATGGAAATAGTAAGACTTCCTTATGTCATGTATCAGCCTCCTAATTTTTCTTTTCTTGTCTTTCAGGAGCTAATTGATAGATTGAAGAGGGAGGGAACAGTGGTGATGTCGTAGAATTCTTGGATCTAACAAGGGTGGAACTTTTTTTTCTTGTTTCGGGGTGTTTTTAGAGATTTTGAAATTTTCTTGACTATTAGGAGACTGAAAACTTGTGATCTCTTTGATCATTCATTCACCCCTTAGAGAATTGGACCATGTACACACCTCAGCGTCGTGATTGTTTTTATGTTGTACAAATATTTTCCGCTTCTAAGTACTTTTGATGTAATCATATCTATTTGTTTTGATAGAATCTAATCTAATAATGCTGCCCTAGTGTAACAATTTTTAGTTCTCTCCCTCTCCCTCTCCCTCTCCCTCTCCCCCTCC
>MCJB01035219.1:21730-64193 GCA_002018475.1 Nicotiana obtusifolia | reverse complement strand
GGGGGGGGGGGTCATACTAACATATATCATTATCATTTTTACGCTGGCCATTAACCTACAAACACATAGGAGTTCCACAAAAATATATATAGCTCATCCTATTTTTGTTATTTGCAATTAGGTCTTGGTTCCGTGGTCTTGATTTCAAAACAGGTTATAGATAGTTTGAAAGCTTTACCAAACCCTCAACAGGTCTAGTAGCCCTCCACCACCCAAACCCATTTATACTCACCATATAGTCACCCATTTTTCCACCTCTACGGAAAAATAATCTGCATTTGTGTATCCCTCTAACCGACAGATAAACAGCAGATTAAGCACAAAATGGACAAATACAGTAAGTCATGAGCATCTCTATATAATGATACATAAAGGGATTGATAGAAGGACAGAAAAGATATGTGAACTTCTGCGCAAGTACACTAAACAAAAAAGAACCAAGTCAAACGGATTCGTAATAGTAAAAGACTAGTCATAAACTTCTTTTCTAACTGCTGGGTGGAAATAAATGAGTAAATGTCATCTTGCCTGAAGCCTTATGTTTCTCTATGGCGTAGACTTTTGTCTTTTCTCCTTCCAATTCTAAAGCACATAATTTCGAACTACTTTCTAGTTACCATTTTTATAACTAACTATTCAGGCACTTGACTTCTGAGAGCATCCGAATGAAACTATGCATGCATAAAAAAAGGTATTACAAAGACATGCTCTCTTGAAATAAATCAAGCAAATTATGGAGACGACAAAGTTTCCCCGGAAAAGAGAGACCGGTGCGAAATTGAGGAAAAGTTAAAGGGAAATAGTGAATATACCGGTACTCCTCAAGAGGGATAGCAGGATCAGGTCTTACAGCTTCAAGATCCAGCTTAAATGCTTTGGAAGAAGACTTCCTTAGACAGCCTTTTGATTGATAGTACCCCAGCACCTTGATCGTCAAACAGAAGAAAGAATTTTAAATCCAGCATAATTGATGGTAAACTATTTGCAACTCCAAATACGTGAAGAAACTTTCTATACCAGTTTCCAAGGGGCAGCATTACTGTTGTCTTTAACACAGAAATCATGAACTGTTATGGATTGTCTAGATACCCGAGTTCCACCATCAGGAAAGATGTCATACTGAAATCGCATTCCAGAGAGTGTCAGTTCTAAACAAACAGTTGTATCCCGCCCACAAGTTCCTGTTGATTGCTGTGCATTATTCTGAACATTTTGCCAGTCAGATCCTGCATACAATCTCCAGATGATATTCATGTTATTAAGAACTATGCGACCCTTAACATTTTTGTTTTCATCAGGTTCACTGAGAATGCTAGAAGCCTCAGATTCGGTAAACTCCAGTGAACCAGCTTTTCTGTTGACTTCTGAAACATGATTATCTAAAATTCTTAAAGAGTTGTCACCATACCATCCAGTATTTCCCCTTAAATCATCACCACTCCTCATGGGACTAGGTGTATATCTAAGATTATCCTTCGACGAATGGTCTGTGAATGTTAGTTCAGACAAAGGACATAGGTCAGACAGGAAATATTCTTCAATTAACTGAGGTAGCTGTTCAGGTGATAATGAAGTCTCACTAGTTTCTTGTCCAACTACAGGAACTGAGCCAGTGAGAGGCGAACTATTCAAGAACCTTGGAGAGTCTTCATTACTGAAGAAAAACGTCTCGCCAATGAAGCTATTATTCGGTGACAGATCGATGGGTGATTCACGATAATCAGCTTGGCCATCCTCCCCGTGGTCCAGCTGAAATGCGTCTTCGCATATTTCATCCATCAAGTTGATATTACCACCTTCACTACTTACATCTCCAGTCATAGCCTGTATATCAGAAGTTGATGATAGAGAATCCACGTCAAAAGTGCAGAATTCTTTGCCCTCACGTGCCTGTTGAACATTATTCCATCTTGTCTGCAAGTGAACCACGGATTCTTCTAAGTCGGGTGCAAACAGCTGTTGCAATTGAGCAGCTAAACGTGTCAATCCACTAGCTGTATCATGGCAAGTGTTCAGAACAATCTGTGATTCCGAACAATCAACTTCCCAAAGACCCCCGTTGTCAGAACTGATTCTCAAAAGAGCTTCAACATCTGCCTGTTGAGCAACTTTAACATACCCAATCTTGCGAAGATGCTCTACACTGTAGACACTGCCAGCATAGTTGGGTGCACGCATAGCAGAAAGAAGCAGACCCAGATCCTGTACAGTAATTTTGTAACTGCTGATAACAGAATCAGTAACAGTTGTACTGGAAAGCCTCAAGGAAGATGCAGCCAACAGGCATGCTACATACTGCTCATCTATTGCTTCCTCGCAATAGGGAGAACTTGACTGAGAATCAGCGCATCCCTTGATCATCAATTTGTTTAGGTATGGCTCATAGCTCAAGGCAATGTCTATCAAGCTAAGGATAAAAGAAGATTCAAAAGGGACACTAGTTTCACAATCCTCTTTCGGCACATTACTATCACATTCTTGTTTAGTTTCAGGAGAGGGTGCAGTGAAAAGGGAGAAAATTGTGTCAAACCAATCCAAGCGGCCCCCAACAGCAACAATAGTGCCACATCTGATGGTGATGGACATGGTACTGCTCCGTGGATCGTGGAAGTGGATAATATCTGAACCCGACAACTTAGCAGATAATACATTTGAACCTTCTCCATCACCACGGCTGCTGGAAGAGTCACTGATGGAGATGAGGAGAAACTCTTCACCTGGAACTCCTGTAATTGAACCCCACAAGTTTCCCTCACCATGCGTCACCCAGAGGAAGCTAGCACCATTTGTTCCTCCAATATCTAAAACAGATAATAGACCAAAATTCAGAAGTTCCAGTCTAAAGCTATGCCAAGAACCAGTAATTTCATTCTGAAGCGAACCCTTATTATTCTTCTCCACGACTTCCTCATTAATTGATATGGTTACAGAATCACATTCAACAAGAACTGATGATTGAGAGCCAGAACTCACTTCTTCAGTATCAACAGGAACAAGGTCCAGTCCCGATAACCTATCAATCACTTGACTCAGAAGATCATTTAACTTCACAAATTCTGATTTGCTTAGAGCAATTGTAACAGGAGATAAATGTGCATGAATGCAGAACCCAGAGCTTATAATCATTTCTTGCCGAACATTACCGTTGAAGTCCTCCGAACCCTTAACAGAGGTTACAGAGGAAAATTCATATCCTTTTCTTCTGAACTTCTCTAAGCACCGTGCATTGTCTGAACAAGCAAGCTGCTTGGCTCTCTTCATTATCCAAGGACCAGTCCTGCCACTGTCCTGCCATAAAAAGGTAACAACAGAAGGCCCTCTTCCATCTGATGTGGTCATTATTTTCTGTGCTAAAAGTCTATACTTTGGAGCACTTCTAGAGGTAATTTCGGCATTCTCTCCGGACAATGATGTAATTAAGTTGACATCAAGCTTTCCAAAATTCAAGTACAAAGAGCACAATGTAGCCACAGAATTCGGACTCTTAGAACTAGTAGCAGCACTATTTTTAGTTGCATGACTTGCTTTCTCCCCAGGAATTGATGGTGAAGATACATCAAGAGAAATAAACTGTTGCCAAGAGTAATAGCTCTTAAAACCATCATCATTTCCACAGGGGAAAGACAATATAATCCTGGCAGTTGGAAGAGATACAGTGCCCCTGAAACTTTCCCGTTCTGAAATTCTTCTAGTGCCAGAACAAGGCCTAGTTCTTCCAATCCCTTTGGATGAATCCATATGCCTGTGCTCACGGGCCAGAGTGCCAGTCATTTCAATACGATCCATAATTTTCTTGAGAAGTTCTGAGGTCTCACTTAACAAATCAAAGTTTACCCAGAAAATAAATGGTGGCAACTTCAATGAAAAAGATGTTGGCCCAACAAATGAGTTTCCTGAAGAACTTTTTGTGGCTTGGCAGAGGCAAGCACCAAAAGTCTTAAGCAATTCTACCTGCACTACGTTGTCAGCAAACATACTTATTTTGTTCCTTGGATGAGTGAACCCATCTGTAAAATTCATCCCTAATGGATTAGGAGCAGCAGATGCATTCTGATTATCCAGATCAACATTCTTGGTGGACCAATCAAGAGGTGGAAGGGCAGTTTGAACTGCATCTTGAATTACTTTAATGTCATTATAGGTACGCAATTTGAAATCAACTGTATCATCCTTTCTTGAGAAGTGATCAGTAAATTGCATATGCTGAACAGTTGCTTCAAAATTCATTTCCTGACGCCGTACCTATTAAGCCTTAATGGGTTTTAAAGTTAATAGAGGAGTTCTAAATTCAAAGAATTTTAAATATTAAGAAGTAAAATCAACAACAAAGAAATGGAACATTACCTGCAACAGTAGAAGCAAATCTTGAAAATTTGCACTTACATAATGAACACAAAAACCAGCATTCCCTTTATCAGCATCCACGCTGCAGCAATGTGTCTCTTCCTCATCGATAAAAGAGAAAAGAAGAGATACTTTAGCAACCGTTGCCCTAAGATTGGTTTCAAGATGCTGCTGATCTGCAGTGAATGTCCAAAGAAATTAAATCAGTTCTTTGAGAAAAGGGCTGACCTAAAATGCTAAGACGCCATTACTGAAGTCCCCCACTAAAGCGACTGAACGATCTCAATCTTCATACTTTTAAATAATATATATTGAGCTGTATAATCCACCCAAACAGGGAAACAGAAAAGATTAAAAATAAATGGGAAATACAAACTAAATTTAGTATCACCTCAGTTTAATCATCTTAAAAGATAAAAAAGAATTTGCTTTTGAGTTCCTCCCTGTACTCAAGTCTGTATATTTTCTTCACTAAGCATAAATTAGCCTTGTGTGCACTTACTTTTGCTATGTCTAGAATACTCTGTTCTAAATGCCAATGGTTTATATGAATCATTTTTGCAACAGAAATAACTAATCACAAGGCAGATCAGCACATTTTCTGCCAGGAAGAAACTAGGATAATATATGTGGTGTGTGTTTGTGCATGTGGGGCCAAAGAACATACCAGAAGGAATAAGCAATGACCCAGAAGCAAGGTTAGACGCAGCTGTTATTGCACTAAAAACAGAACAAGTCCAATTCCACATCCCACTGCTTCCTAAAGCTGACTGCGAGTTTCTTAGATCATCAAAACATTCAAAAAACTGGTGCACACTGCAAGATACAACCATAAGAACATAAGCAGATACAACCATAAGAACATAAGGATGTATCAGCACAAGTAGATCCTTCCATTAACAGTTTTATGTCATGCTATCAGTATAGGAAGTTGAAAATTCAGTGTCGACGCAAAAGCAATACGTAAAACTTCCACATGCAATTCAAAATCATAATGATCATTGTAAAGAGCTAGTATTGAATTGCGTGACCATCACATCTAAGAGCTTGAGCTATTGGAGAGAGCACACTTTTACTACTAAATTATGTCGTCACCAAGCACGTGCCCCAGGCTCTCTGATTGAATTGTGTGACCATCTCATCTAAAAGTTCAATCCGCTAGAGAGATCACACTTTTAATTACTTAATTATGTCTTCAACAACTACTATAGTGGTAAAGCTGGAAAGACTTCAAATTTTTGAAAGACTAAACTATTCAAGGCCAAATACCTAGAAAAAACAACATTATAAGGGTAGATACAACTCCTACAAGACATTGCAAAGGGTTGAAGCAACAAAAGGCAGAAAATTTATTCTGTTTCCTCCAAGACACGTGTTGTTACAAATGCAACTGAAACTTAACAGATACGTATATGTATTTAAGATTGAATGTCGTCCATTGATAAACATACATTTTTAAGGTTTTCTACCTTTTTGCTACACATCTTTTATACAGGTGTTTTCATAAAATGCATTAATAAAATGATTAATTTGTCAAAAAAAAAAATGAAACTTAGCAGCATGTCAAAGAGTTTGCATTTCTTTGTAAAAGATTAAAACACATATAAACACTCATGAACTCCCTCTAGAATTATCATAATTTAAAGGTGCTACTGCATGATCAGTAAAATGCAAAAGGGTATCAACCTTTCCCCAAAATCTGGTTCCTCTTCGTTGTTGATTTTTCGGCTTCTACTCACCCAATCCGATATAAGACACGACTCGGACAGCAAGGCTTCCCTCACTGGCTCACTGTCGAATGCACGTTCAGCAGAAAATGCTTTAGAAGCTGGAAGCACCTCGTCCATACTGAGCATAGAAGTATCTGCCCTAGTTGAATCACAAGTCCCTACTGAATCACAGGGGGAAAACTCTGTATCCTTCTTCTGCCCCATATCTTTTAAAATTCCCCACAAATATATTAAGCATCTAATGCTACTCGGTTGAAGTTTGATTACCAGAGGATCAATAGAAGCATCTGCCTCCACTTTGCAAATATCTAGGGACCCGTTTCTCCAAGGTATAGTCAATTTTAGGTTCCCAGCAAGTCCGCCTCTTTCCCCAGTTATTATTGGGGTTGTGACATTTGGTGAACAGCTTGACCACTCACCTGTAATTGTTCCTGAAGCGCATGGATTCAGTTTCTTATCAACAATCTCATCAATTTGAAGGAATTCAAGAACTGCTCCACTAAATTTGATAAAATTTGTCATTTGAGTCAACCCCAGAAAGTTATCATCCACTGCTTCACTATCTAAAGAAGCCCCTTCCGAGATACATGTACCACATTCCACTTCAGTTACTCTTAATACTAAAGTTTGGCAAAGCCCTGTCCTTTTCTCCTCATCTAAACAGGGATCAAATGCTATGATCAATTTTCTAACTTCTACATGAAAGCTAGTGAGCAACCACTTAACCATCTTAGCAATGGTCTTGACTCCTTCATGAACATCAAAAGCAGTTGTCTTAGCACCATCCTCGTCTACATTATCATCATTACGGTTTCCCAAATTTTGGTTGACCGAAGCTTTGGTTAAAAGACAACTTCCGAGTGTACTTCGAGAAAAGCTTGCGTCAGGAGCAAGCACAAGCTCAAGTTCATCCACTTCTATCCGACAACCATCCCCTTTCCAAGGCATTGTCACAAGCAGAGAGCCAATCGACCCTTCTTGCACATACACGGCTGCTGTGGAACCAAACTGAAAGATGCAACACTGTCATAATCAGCTAAAATCAAGCATCTCTTTGGATAATGAAGAAGAAGATGCAGTGGGTTGTAGATAGGCAGAAAGGAAAAATACAATAGCTGAATATAATTGATGCTTTGGTACCTGACTAGTAAGATAAAGGGAGTGATACATGTTGTTGGTTCTCTAACACTTATGTGGACTGTATGGAGAGAGAGAAATAGGAGAGTGCTCTTATAGAGGATTCTGTACACTTGAGGAATAGCCTCTTATCTCCTCTTCTTTTTTATCGATGCATCCACGAGGTTCCAATTTGTATAAAGATTGTGTCATTCATAGAAACATAATATTTTTGTAAGGTTTTCCACTTTTTGATACTTCTTATATACGAGTGTGTTTAGCCAATTTATTTTTTTTTTTTTTAAAAAAAAAATTCCTTTTTCTTCCAACTTTTTTTTTGGTGGATAAATGTCCAAAAGAATCCATATAGGCTAATACAACTAGTTTGGGTTAAGCGCTACTTCTTGTTGTTACACTTACATTAAGTTTGGTGTCAGTGAGGAGTCTTCTCCTTTCTCTTTTTTTTTTTTCCCTGATAAAAACTTGTATATCCTTGTCGAATAACTGTAGATTAGAGAAGCTTTAATTATTGATTAACTTGATTTGCCTTAAAAGCAAATTATTTAGTTAGGAATAATATGGACTTGAATAGAGTGAAATAGAACTAGAGAATTCATATAGCTGATCACAACTAACTCGGGATTTACCATAGTTGGCCATGGAAGTTAAAGTTCAAATGTAGCTCATCCAACAATGAGGAAAATAAATTCCACTTCTAAAAAGCATTACCACACCAGAATTCACAGCCTTCCAGACTAAAATCCCGATAGCAACTAGATAAACTAACTACCTAGCTCCAAAGTTAAAAGGATTATATGAACCTACAACTTAATGAACATAACTCACAAAACTACAGAAAGAATTAAACTTTATCCTATAAATAGAGATCAAAATAAAAGAAAATCATTAAAATTGCACTACTTCTAGTCAAATTCAAATTCATATCCTCTGGAATTTGCAAAAAAAAAAAAAAAAAAAAAAAAGCGCAAACGTGTACCTTTTGATTGAGATAATCAACATTGAGAGCTAGATCAGAGAGCTGAATAGTACCAGCACTGAGCTGAACATCGAGCTGATTGAGATCGATATCGCCTAGTATGAATTTCCCCAATTTCTTCTTCAAAAGGAACTTACAAACCCTCTTGATCGCCCATCGCGAGAACAAAGTCTCCGCAGACCTCGCGAAATTCCACGGAAACATTTTTACACTTCAGAGCCAGAAAATTCTTAGGGTTTCCAATTTAGCAGAATCTGACTCCATCCAAGTCTAAGAATCGAATTGGGATCAAATTTGGGGTTTAGAGAATTAAAAAGAGCAGTCAAAAGAAAGGGATATGAAGGATGACTTGGAGAGTCGTGTTTAGGCTATAATTTCGTGTGATTCTGCCCTTCAAATATTTTAATTTGGGTTATTTTGTTGTTTTCTTGCTAACGGTAAAATAATATAATCCTAATCCAACTCTAACGAGTATCTGCTATTATTAGGACATGCTAAAGGGTGCTTGTACCTACTAATTATGATTAGGTACCTTGACCTTTGCCTTGAGGATTTGTGTAAAGTTCATTCCTCACGCAAGTAGGCAAATAATTGCTTTATTCTATTCCTAAAATAACTTGGAAAACTGTGACGAGTTAAAGTCGGGTCCCTCTTTGGAAAATGTTTTAAAATCAATCTTTGTTAATGTCTCAACCTCTCCCTTATCTCGTGATTCACATTAACTGTTATTCTTTTTAATCAGTACTAGTAAAGCTTAAAAAATATTAATCATCAAACTTGTGAAATGTCTTGTTAAGGTACATTAGTCATTTTTTTAACGAAATTTTAATTGTCATTTTAATACAATGAACCTAATAAAAAATTTTCTAAGTTAAAAGGAAAAAATTTATATAGTCATAGGATAATTTGTTTGTAATCTTCTTTTCCTGTGCTTCATGCACATTACCTCCTTCCCCAATTGATATTTGGTGAGTTATACTCATAAATTAAATTTTTATTTTATTTTAGTGAGGGTTCGATTTACCACCTTGTAATCTTTTTCCTCACTTTTCCTTCCCTTATGTTATCAAAAAAAATTAAAATAAACTTTCATTCCATTCCTTGGAAATTTTATTTTTTAAATTTATCAATAAGCTCCTTAATTATTTTTACTTTTAAGCTAATTCAAAGTATAATCACATTATCTCTTCTTTATATATATTAAAGACTACAAAAAGGATACTCACCTTGAAACAATAAAGGAAAAGAATCCTCATATTTGTTTGATACGAGGAAGTTAATCTCTTTAAAAACTGAATGAAAAAATTATCACACTAAATAAATTCAACTTATTATAAATTTGTAAGGCGTCGAATTCGATCACTTGCATAGGGAATATCGGTTTCGAATTCGTACGACCAGCATCGATTGGAGTCACTGTTCGATAGGCCGAGATCGAGACATCGAGAGGTGAAGGCCAAGACCGAATGCCATCGGAACGGAGCTCGAAGTCAAGGCGCCCGAGGTGAGATCGTTAAGGCCGATTAGGGCAAAACACCATAGGGTAAAATCATCAGATTTGCGTAACTGAAGGACCAGAAATCCCATGATACGTAAATATCTCGGTGAGAATCACGGCATAAATCAATAAAGACGTTGAAGCCATTAATTCTAAGGATATTTTACCTTGTAGATAGGTTTTTTACCTTGTATAAGACTCATTTCCCTCCCTATATAAAGGGGCAGCACAATTGTAAAAGAGGGAACACAATCAACGATCAATATACAAAGTATTGTCGCTTCTAATTGTTTTCTTTATTAATTTGTTTTACATTCGTCTCCTTAGAGAATTCTACCACAGTAAAGTTATTCTACATTGGTGGTTTGTATTCTTTCTCAATTTACTTATTGAATTCAGTCTTTATTTTCGTTCATCTTTTATTTGTATCAAACCAAATCACGTGTCCTTAAAATCACGTACAAATTTAATTGTTATCCGAAGCCAAGGGTAAACAGTTTGGCGCCCACCGTGGGGCTAAGGATAATAGTGAACGTTTGATACAATTTTCTGTCACACAAATTATTTTACTCTTGTTCTTTGGATAATTTTTTGATTTCAGGTTACAATACAACCATGTCACACTCACAATCTGTGCCTCCATACGTCGATGGCTAGTTTGACCACCAGGGCGAAAACAACAACTTAGCACCCGGCGATGAAGTTCCAGTCGACGCTAATTCACAAATAGTGGTCGATGTGGATCGGACTACTGGCCCATCAAACAGTGTTCGTAGAGAATACCGTTCAACAACTCAAAACGACGAAGGGGACAGGATTAACCTTAGGATGATCTTCAACATGTTGCAAGCCCAGCAAGCGGCCATTGCCCAACTGCAAAATCGGAGCCAAATTTTGAATAAGGTTGAGGCCGGCTTCTCTCCGGAAACCATCCCCGAAAATGAACCAATCGCAGAAGAACCGAGCGAAGGCGGATCGGGGGCGAATTTCGGGATCATAAAGATGCTCGAGGAACTGACCAGACGAGTCGAGTCTGGCGAGAAGAAGATCGAGGCCAACGACAAAAAAAGTGGAGACATATAATTCGAGGGTGGATCAAATCCCAGGAGCACCCCCGATCTTGAAAGGCTTAGATTCCAAGAAATTCGTACAGAAACCTTTCCCGTCAAAGCGCCGCTCAACCATACCGAAGAAGTTTCGCATGCTGGAAATTCCTAAATACAACGGGACATCTGATCCAAACGAGCAGGTGACAGCGTACACGTGCGCCATAAAGGGAAACGACTTAGAAGACGATGAGATTGAGTCCGTTCTCTTGAAGAAATTCTGGGAAACCTTGTCAAAGGGAGCAATGACTCAGTATCACAATTTGCCCCCGAATTCCATCGATTCTTTTGCCATGCTCGTAGATACCTTCGTAAAAGCACATGCAGGTGCCATCAAAGTGGAGACGCGGAAATCGGACCTGTTCAAAGTTAGACAAAGGGATAACGAGATGCTTAGGGAATTTGCATCTCGCTTTCAGATGGAACGGACGGACCTGCCACCGGTCACTGACAATTGGGCCTTACAAGCCTTCACCCAAGGACTCAACGCTCGAAGTTCAACGGCTTTGCAGCAGCTTAAATAGAGCTTGACTGAATATCCGGCCGCCACATGGGCAGATATACACAACCGATATCAGTCGAAGATCAGGGTCGAAGATGACCAACTTGGAACCCCTTCGGGATCTACTTACCCCATTAGAGCTCATGATAGGGTTCAAAGGGATATTTATCGAGAACCGAGGTCGAGCCGAGACAGGCATCGACCATATCCTGGGGACGTGAAAGTCATTCCAGCAAGGCAGGGCTCCCCGAAACGAGAAAGGAGGAATGATCATAATCGGAACAACCGAGGACCCTTGATGAGAAACAACTTCGAGAGAACTACTGGCCATCGAGAAGCCCTGCGACTATTCGAATACAACTTCAACGTCGATTCCGCTACTCTCATGTCGGCCATCGGTCGTATTAAGGACACTAAGTGGTCTCGACCGCTGCAATCGGATCCTGCCAGGAGGGACCCCAGTATTATATGCAAATATCATGGTACGCGTGGGCACAGGACAGAAGACTTCGATAGTTGAGAGAGGAGGTGGCGCGGTTGCTCGAAAATGGGCATCCTCAAGAGCTTTTGAGCGACCGAGCCAAAAACCATTATGGGAACAGGAATAAGCCAGTGAACCAGGAGGAGCCTCAGCACACAATCAATATGATCTTCGGCGGGGTAGATGCGCCCCAAGGTCCGGTATTAAAGCGCACTAAGATATCCATCACTCGGGAAAAGCGCACTCGGGATTATGCGATGGAAGGAATTTTGCATTTCAGCGAGGAAGATGCAGAAGGAATCATGCAACCTCATAACGACACGTTAATGATATCGGTGCTTGTACATAAAATGAAGGTAAAGCGCGTACTGGTCGATCCTGGTAGTTCGGCCAACATAATCCGATCATGGGTTATCGAACAGCTCGGGCTGACAGACCGAATTATCCCTGTGGTTCGGATTCTCAATGGATTAAACATGGCGTGCGAAACGACCAAAGGCGAAATAACATTACCGGTAAACACTACCGGTACCATTCGAGAAACAAAATTCTGCGTGATTGACGGAGACATGAGGTACAACGCCCTGCTCGGGAGATCGTGGATTCACGATATGAGAGCGGTACCCTCTACACTACACCAAGTGTTGAAATTCCCATCGACTGATGGGATTGTAACATTTTACGGGGAACAGCCTGCCACGAAAGAGATGTTCGCAGTAGAAGAAGCAGTACCGATACCAACAGCTCCTTCTCAAAGGGTCAAATAGCAATCACAGGCATCGCCTTCGACAAACGAAGGTGAACAACAGCATCTCGAAGATGACGACTACGGGGTTCCCCGGTCATTCGTCGGTCCCGATGAATCCAACGCAACTAAATCAACGGTCGAAGAACTCGAGCAAATTTCACTCCGAGAATACTCGCTGGATCGAAAGGTATACCTGGGCTCGGGCCTAAGTTCCGAGCTCAGGACAAAACTTATACAATTTCTTATAACTAACGAAGATTCTTTTGCTTGGTCCCATCTCGACATAACAGGTATACAACCGGAGATCACGACCCACAAACTAAGCATCGATCCGAAATTCCGGTTGGTCACGCAAAAAAGGAGGCCTCAATCCGAAGTCAAACAAGCATTCATCAAGGATGAGGTAACTAAGATTTTAAATATAAGGTCCATTCGGAAAGTTAAATAGCCAGAATGGTTAGTAAACGTAGTTGTAGTCCCTAAAAAGGAAAATAAATTAAGAATGTGCATAGATTATAAAGATTTAAACAAAGCATGCCCTAAAGATTCTTTTCCTTTACCAATATCGATCGCATGATCGATGCTACTACTAGCCATGAAACCCTTAGCTTTCTCGATGCTTACTCTGGCTATAACCAAATACGAATGGACCAGGATGATCAGAAAAAACATCCTTCGTCACTAAGTATGGTACATACTATTATAACGTGATGTCATTCGGGTTAAAGAATGCGGGGGCCACTTATCAACACCTAGTAAACAAAATGTTAGAAGAACAACTAGGAAAAATAATGAAGGTTTATATTGATGATATGTTAGTTAAGTCCCTGCGAGCAGATGACCATTTGAGCCATTTGCAGGAGACGTTCGATGTGCTGAAACGGTACAATATGAAGTTAAACCCGGAGAAATGCTCATTTGGTGTGGGCTCGGGAAAATTCCTCGATTTCATGGTCTCGAATCGAGGAATAGAAATCAACCCCGAGAAGATCAAAGCCATCGAAGACATTACAATTGTAGACAGTGTAAAGGCCGTACAAAAGCTGACAGGCCGGATAGCCGCTTTGGGCTGATTCATCTCCAGATTGTCCAATAGGAGTCACCGATTTTTCAACTTGTTGAAAAAGAAGAACAATTTCTCGTGGACTCCGGAGTGTCAGCGCACGTTAAAAGAACTTAAGAGGTACCTCTCTAGCCCACCTTTGCTGCATCACCAAAAACAGGTGAGTGACTATACCTCTACCTTGCCGTCTCGGAAGTAGCGGTAAGTGGGGTCCTGGTTCGAGAAGAATAAGGTACGCAGTTTCCTATTTATTACGTTAGTAGAACCTTAGGTGAGGCGAAACTAGGTACCCGCATTTAGAAAAATTAGCACTCGCTTTATTGAGCGCCTCCAGGAAGCTAAAACCCTACTTCCAATGCCATCCCATACGTGTAGTAACGACTTACCCCCTGAGAAATATAATGCACAAGCCCGAGCTATCCAGCCGGTTGGCCAAGTGGGCTATCGAAGTAAGCGGGTACGATATCGAGTATCGACCCCGAACTGCGATCAAATCTCAAGTGTTGGCGGATTTCATCGCCGATTTTGCGCCGTCGCTAATACCCAAGGTCGAGAGAGAATTAATGACTGAATCGGGGACTCCTTCGGGAGTGTGGACTTTGTTCACAGACGTCGCCTCGAACGCGAAGGGATCGGGGCTTGGTATCGTGCTAAAGCCCCCGACTGGGAGTACAATTCGACAGTCTATCAAGACTGTGAAATTAACTAACAACTAAGCAGAGTATGAAGCTATGATTGCAGGTTTAGAACTGGCCAAAAGCCTGGGAGCGTAGATAATCGAAGCCAAGTGCGATTCCCTCCTCGTAATCAATCAAGTGAACAGGATTTTCGAAGTCAGAGAAGGGCGAATGCAGAGGTATTTGGACAAGCTCCAAGTCTCACTGCATAGGTTCAAAGAATAGACCTTGCAACACATACCTCGAGAGCAAAACAGTGAGGCCGACGCCCTCGCCAATTTGGGATCATCAGTCGAAGATGAGGAGATCGAGTCCGAGAAGGTCGTACAACTTTTGAGGTCGGTGGTGGAGTAAGGCCATGCCAAAATCAATTCAACAAGTTTGACCTGGGATTGGAGGAACAAGTATATAGAGTATCTCAGCTCGGGTAAGCTCCCTTCGGACCCTAAAGGATCGAGAGCATTACGCACAAAGTCAGCCCGGTTATGTTTATCCGATGATGGAACCGTATTTAGAAGGACATTCGGTGGCCCCCTCGCAATATGTCTGGGATCGGGTGACACCGAGTATATCTTAAGGGAAATACACGAAGGCACATGCCGGAATCATTCCGGCGTCGAATCCCTGGTCCGAAAAATAATTCGAGCCGGCTATTATAGGATCGATATGGAAAAAGATGCAAAGGAGTTCGTTCGCAAGTGTAACGAATGCCAAAGACACACACCAATGATCCATCAGCCCGGGGAGACGCTACATTCGGTCTTGTCGCCGTGGCCATTCATGAAATGGGGGATGGACATCGTCGGCCCTCTCCCCTACACACCAGGTAAGGCTCAATTCATTCTTTTTTATGACTGATTATTTCTCCAAATGGGTTGAAGCACAGGTATACGAGAAAGTTAGGGAAAAGGAAGTGATCGACTTCATCTAGGATCACATTGTATGTCGATTTGGGATGGCATCAGAGATCGTGTGCGATAATGGCAAGCAGTTTATCGGCAGCAAAGTGACGAAGTTCTTCGAAGACAACAAAATCAAAAGGATCCTATCGACGCCCTATCACCCTAGCGGCAACGGACAAGCTGAATCGACCAACAAAACCATAATTCAAAACCTAAAGAAAAGGTTAACCGACGCGAAGGGAAAATGGAAAGAAGTATTGCCTGAAGTTTATGGGCATATCGCACAACCGAGAAAACCAGCACCGGGGCCACTCCTTTCTCTCTAGTGTACGGTGCTGAAGCGTTGATACCAGTCAAAGTAGGCGAACCAAGTATCATATTCCGCTACGCAACCGAAGAATCGAATCACGAAGCTGTGAATACCAATTTGGAATTATTAGATGAAAGAAGGGAAGCAACCCTTGTTCGAATGGCCGCCCAAAAGCAAAAGATTGAAAGGTACTACAACCGGAGAGCCCATATTCGACACTTCAACATCGGAGACCTAGTGCTCAGAAGAATCACACCCAATACTCGAGATCCGAACGAAGGGAAGTTAGGGCCGAACTGGGAAGGGCCTTACACCATCTTAAAGATCACCGGAAAGGGATCTTACAAGCTTGGAACAATGGATGGCAAACAGCTGCCGAACAATTGGAACATAGACCACTTGAAACGATACTATTGTTGAGGTATGAACTTTCATTCTTCGTTTGTTTGTTTTATGTTACTAACACCTGCAGGTATCAAATGACGTAACCTCGAGCCGGGAAGCACAGGACATTTAGACTGAAAGCACGCGTTGCACTCCTTTTTCCTTCGACCGGTTTTATCCCAAATTGGGTTTTACGGCAAGGTTTTTAATGAGGCAACCAAGAATCGTGCTAACTTAGATCGGTCGCGTATTGAAGGCAACAATGTTCGGTGCTCAACTTCAATCGACCTTAAATATCAGAAGACTGCTTAGCTAATTCAATTCGGGGGAATTTCTCATAGATCATTAGGAATCGATGTAAGGGTCAAATGGTCAAAAGAATCGTGCCCAAATAGATTGATCTACCCCCTAAGCGAAATTGTACAAGCACTTGAATGCTAATAAAAGTTCTTTGGCACCGATATCTTGTCTCCGAGCCCAAGGGCCATTTTGATTTTCGTTGCACAATCAAAAACTAACATTGTTCAGAGTTTCATACGAAAATCAAAGGGGAATAAGACCTGCTAAGGCAAACCCCGATTTCTTAAAGGGCTAAGGCCATATCGAGTTAATAAAACTCAAGGGTAAGTAAGAGTTGCTAAGGCAAACCCCGATTTCTTAAAGTGCTAAGGCCATATCGAGTTAATAAAACTCGAGGGTAAGTAAGACCTACTAAGGCAAACCCCGATTTCTTAAAAGGCTAAGGCCATATCGAGTTAATAAAACTCGAGGGTGAGTAAGACCTGTTAAGGCAAACCCTGATTTCTTAAAGGGTTAAGGCCGTATCGAGCTAATAAAACTCAAAGGGGAGTAAGACCTGTTAAGGCAAACCCCGATTTCTTAAAAGGCCAAGGCCGCATCGAGTTAATGAAACTCGAAGCGAAGTAAGGCTTATTAAGGCAAACCTTGGACCTTTTCGAAGCTTAAGGCCTTACCAAATCGGTCGAAGAAAGGGAAAATCTGCTAAGGCATATCTTGAAATTGGCTAAGTCTAAACTAAGCCTGAAGAGCAGAAAATTCTACAAGTTGAACCATCGGTTCTAAGTACGAAGAATCAAGATAAGTCAAACAAGGAAGGGAAATACAGGGAGATCTTTATATATATATGAACAAAGTATGTTACAGAAATGGAGATTTCAAAAAAAAAAAAAGTCTTCATTCGGAATTCTCGGAGTCTTCTTCTTCTTCTTCATCATCTGGGAAGGCCCGTTTCCTGGCTTCGGCTTCGATCTTTTTTGCGTCATCGATCTTGGTAGATAGATCGAAGCCCCGAGTTTGTAACTCTTCAAGAACAGAAAGGCGGGTTTGGCACTTGGTATATTCGATCAAAATCTACGATTGTTCCTGAGCAGCCTCGGCATCGGCCCTGTATTGAGCTATTAACTCATCGGCCTCAGCTTTGGATGTAGCAACCTCTGATTTTGCCGATTGCAGCTCGTTGACCAAAATGTCACGATCCAAAGTGAGCGCCTCGACTTGGAATTGAAGCTCATCGGTGCTCTTGGTCAGAGCCTCGATTCTCTTTGGCCTCCGATAATTTATTTTCTGAAGAAACCATTTGAGCTTGGAGGGCCTCTTTTTCCGAAGTCAACAGATCGGTCTTGGTTCTCCATTCATTGATTTCTGCTTCGGCCCCACTCATCGCAGATCGGAATCGGTTTATTTGGTCAAGTTGTTGCCCCATCTAGTCGATCATACCAGAATTTTCCTTACGCACAAAGTCTAGTTCGGCTCAAAGGGTCGACATCTCCCCTTCGAGCCGCTCACGACGTGCCTTTTCTTCCCTTAGTCGAAGAAAAGCCTCATGATGAAGCATCGAGGCCTACGAGTACAAAAGAAAATATGACAGTTAGTCAAAGTTTGAAATGTAAAATGGCAAACACCAGACAAGGCTTATCAGAAGTTTACCTTATTTGATGCTTGTTGAGCCTCATTGAACAAGCAGGCTTCATCCACCTCGTCCATTGCGGTCTGATCTTCTTCGGTCACCAAGCACCAAAGATAACTAGCCACCCCCACAGGCGCAGAAAGGGCCCTAGCATCTTCGGGAATGGCAAACCTTATTATTCATTTTCGATCAGGGTTTGAACTCGGAGCAAGAAATCTATCGACCAACTTTGGACCGAAAGATGCCTTGCTCGTTTCGGTGGAAGGACTCTTCCTCGGCACTTCGAGCCCAAAAGTATCCGCCAATGGCACGCCGTCGAAGAAACCTTGAAAAGGTCTTTCCGGTATAGGGCCTTTGCTCGGGAAAGGTACCTTTGAGGCTCGGGCTTCATTAAGAGTTGACTCCGAGAAAGAAGGGGAGTCCATTGCTTCTGGGGGGGCCGAGATTCCCTGCGTCGCCTCTCCCCCATCGGCGGAAGCCCCAGTTCTTGCGCCCACCTCGGGATCCTCCACTCGATGAATATAAGTTTCATCGGCTCCCTGCTTGGGGACTGCCCGAGATGGCTCGCTGCCCAAAAGCTCGAGACCGTCGTCTTCTTCGGACTCATCGTCTAATCGATAGCTATGTCTGACATTTTGAGTCTATGGGCTATACTTTTCTTCGGTTTCTTCCTCTCAGGCCCAGAAGAACTGGGGACTTCTTTCCTCTTTTTCTCCCCCTCCTGCTCCGAGGCAGGGGGATGGCAGGGAATCTCTCTACCAGGGGACGCTGGCCTCAATTAAACGTCCTTCGATAGACTTGCAAAGAAAGAACGAAGTAAGTTATAGGTCAGCAGCATCATCGATAACATAAGACGTGGGATATAAACATTATCGGTCTCACCATGATTTTTGGCCTCCCATCGGCCCTTCAATATCTCGCGCCAGGCACACTCTGAATAGGTCCTTTGAGACACCACCTTCTCGACCCATTCTTTCAAGTGCTGAAACGCAGCCGGCATTCGAGAAACAGCTACACCATGCGAGATATGTTAGTGAGATAATAAAGGAAAGACACCGAACGAATTGAAATAGGAAGATAACACTTACGGTTCATGTTCCACTTTTCAGGGAACATCATGTCCTCGGCAGGGATCAGGCCGATGTCTTTATTCGAACAAATCGGCTCATCCGGCCTTGGTCCTTATCCTCGTGATGCTCGAAAAGGGGGCTTTGCTACCCCGGCGAGCGAGTTTTATTAGTCCCCCTCAGAAGATTCGGGGACTGTGTAGCCGCAGAAGGTGATCAAGAGTGAAGGGGTGCCCTTCGATCTTACTCACAAAAAAGCGGAAGAGAATGACTATTCTCTAAACAGAGGGATGAATCTGACCCAACGTTACATCGCACCTTTTGCAAAATTTGACGATGATGGGGTCCAAAGGGCCCAACGTAAAGGGGTAAGTGTAAACATTCAAGTAGCCCTCCACGTGGGTGGTGATTGCCTCTTCTGGTGAAGGAACCACCACGTCCTTACCAACCCAGTTGCAATCTTGCTTCACCCTATCAATGATTTTGTTCGTAATCGAACAAATGTATCTAGTGACTGGCTCACCCCGGTCCGGTACAGAAGAAGCCTTCTCTTCCTTAAAATCAGAACCGGTTGAACATCCAACCGGTACGAACGCTTTTAGTGGGGGCTCGATCGAAGCCTTCTCAACAACGACAGGTTCAATTTCTTCAACGAGTTGAGAAGAATAGGGGGTTTGCTTCTGGGAAACAGATTTGGATGTCTTGCCATTGGAAATAAAGAGTTAGATAAGCAAATAGATGCAAGTGTGGGGAAAGAATAAATGGGAAAATCACTTGAGAACAAACTTAGAGAACTTGAAAATATAATGCTCAAACAACGCAAACTTTGAAACTCAAGGACAAGAGGGCTATTTATACCCTCTTAAAGGTGGCGGTTCGAGTCCCAAAATGAGGAAACATTAATTAGCGTTTTGCAGGCGTTACAAAGTTTTGTCTTCAGTTGGTCTATGAAAAGACATTTTTGATACTTGCCACGTGCGACATCATGCTGCCGTCATTCAACAATATGACGTTTTGCGTCTTTTGATGTGACACCCCGAATTCCGTATCGCGCGCCATAAGTATGTCTCCATTTAACCATATCTTAAAAGCGGCAGCTCCTATCGTTTTTTATTATTACTCTCCAAAAAACGAGGGGACTATCTGTATGGGGTTGAATTCGATCACTTGCATAGGGAATATCGGTTTCGAATTCGTACGACCGGCGTCGATTGGAGTCACTGTTCGATAGGCCGAGATCGAGACATCGAGAGGTGAAGGCCAAGACCGGATGCCATCGGAACGGAGCTCGAAGCCTAGGCGCCCGAGGCGAGACCGTTGAGGCCGATTAGGGTAAAACACCCTAGGGTAAAATCATCAGATTTGCGTAACTGAAGGACCAGAAATCCCGTGATATGTAAATATCTCAGCGGGAATCACGGCATAAATCAATAAAGACATTGAAGCCATTGATTCTAAGGATATTTTACCTTGTAAATAGGTTTTTTTTACCTTGTATAAGACTCATTCCCCTCCCTATATAAAGGGGCAGCACAATTGTAAAAGAGGGAACACAATCTACGATCAATATACAACGTACTGTCGCTTCTAATTGTTTTCTTTATTAATTTGCTTTACATTCATCTATCTTAGAGAATTCTACCACAGTGAAGCTATTCTACATTGGTGGTTTGTATTCTTTCTCAATTTACTTATTGAATTCAGTCTTTATTTTCGTTCATCCTTTATTTGTATCAAACCAAATCACGTGTCCTTAAAACCACGTACAAATTTAATTATTATCTGAAGCCAAGGATAAATAAAATTATTACTAATTTTGTATAAAGCTTCACTTGCTCCTTAAATTGAACTCATATAAACAATTCATATAATACTTTTACACTTTATTTTTTTGAAAATTGACACAGTATCCTATGAACAATCTAAACGAATGAAAGGAATACACACAGGGAATATCATTTATAATAAAGTATTAGGTAAGATACGCCTCAATACATGGTCGTACCTCATAAATAGAAGATGAGTAAGTAAAAAAACTACACATAGCTAAAATTTGATTGTTCATCTTAATAGGTTCAGATGATATATCCAATCATCTTGACATTCATAAACAAGTTATCATATGATGATCCACACTAACCACTCACAAAAACATGTACTTTATTCTTTTATGTTTAATTATTTACTAAAACTTTTATTTTAATAATATTGATATTATTTTACAAAACGGTGTACTGTGACTTGGTATGCAAAAAAACTAATTAGCATAAAAGCACAAATCCAGTAGAGTTTCTTTTTTTCCAAGTGAATATAGTATATGTATCTATGTTAATTTAAAATTACAATCGGTTACTTAATTTTAATTTAAAATTTAAAATTTAAAATTGCATTTCGAAAATCATATGAAAAGCTTTTTATAGTGCCTTGGATAAAAGTTTACTCCGTATAAATTGTTGTACTGTTAAGAAGTCCGGCAAAGACAGAAAGTTCATCTTCATCAAAACAGCCGGCCAAGTAAAAGTCAAAGTTATATATTTTTGTTATAGAATATCGAATAAAAAATACAATTGGTTCCATCGAAAAAGATGAGCTACTACATGGGAAGGCCCACCAACGGTGACTTATACGCGTCACTTCACGTAAATCTGAAATTGAGCGGACTAAACTTGTCGTCTAACATTTCCGTCTTCTCTTCTCAGTTCACACTGACCAGTTGATCAAGCCATAGACTTTGAGAAGTATGGAGCTCAAGCCAGGCCTATCAGCTTTGGTCACCGGCGGTGCCTCCGGAATTGGTATTTATTTATTTAACTTCATTTCGTCATAACTCTTTTGTATATCTGCTATTTACCTTGTATTACAGTATTGCTACTCTTTTTAGCTTGGCACTAAGTATACACGATAAGTGGCAACTGGCTAGGTAAAATATTATTCACAGATGCACTAAATACAGAAGGAACCACTTCATTGGCGTGTTAATTTAATGATTTGAGATAGCTATATCGGGTAGAAGTGTCACGCTATCGGTGTGTATTACTTGGATTATATTTCAAATAATGATTCGTATTACTTAGGAACTCAATGTTAAACTGTGGTAAATGTAAATCGAGCTCGTTTCAATGGGTTGGATAGGTGTGGAACACCGTCTAGGAGCATTTGCACTTGGTCTACTATTGTACAATCATTGGTTTAATCAACTTTGTATCAATCCTAAATTGTGTTATATATATATATATATATATATATATATATATATATATATATATATATATATATGTATGTATGTATATATATATATATATGTATGTATGTATATATGTATGTATGTATGTATGTATGATTTGTGAATATGTATGAATGAACTAGTAAACACGGTGGTTAATTGCTCATCTAGTACTGAGATGATTAATCAAGCAATTGAAATTAAAATATCAAAATGGATGCTCTAGATTATTAGGTCGCCAGTTATGGTTTTATTCAGTTTCACAAGCTCTAGTTTAATAGGAATGTCAATTTTGGTTTTCTGAATCTCATACGCACATTTTTTTTGTTTTTATGCTTGCTTATAGAGCTCCTTTAAGTGTAACATTCGGGTTAGGCAGCTAAATGTTCCTTTCAATGATGCGCGAGAAAGTGCCTTTTTAAGATTATATCAGCTGTGAAGCAAGAATTTTAATGCTAATATGTTTTCTATATGCTAATACGTGCAGGTAGAGCACTTAGCTTGGCTCTTGCCCAGAAGGGAGTTTTTGTTACAATTGTTGATTTCTCAGAAGAGAAAGGCAAAGAAGTTGCAGCCCTTGCTGAGAAAGAGTGCGCCAAATTCCATTCTGGACTGGAATTTCCACTTTTTATGTTCATCAGATGTGATGTCACTAATGCAGGCATGTGACATGTTTATGTCTTTTGAGTCAAAATGAATCTTAAAGGTTGGAATGAGAAGTGACAAAATCAATTGCACTATTCAGAATATTCCTTTAGTTTGAGGTTCCCCTTGTTTTTTCACTTTGAAATGTTGTACATGCGCCAGCATGGTTACGACTGGACTCTGCAAGCATTCTACCTCCTACCTTCCACCTTCCTGACGGTACAGCAACATGTGTATTTAGCTGTGGTATACTAAAGTTGTACATGCTATGGACATATGGCTATGAAGTCCCCTGACTTCCCGTGCTGCAGTTTGTGTCTATGCATGTTTGAAAACAAAACTTCTGTGTAGCTTGGGTCATTTGGCCAAGTTATTGAAGCTTCTTTTCATTATCTAACATATTCATATATAAATGCTCTTGTAAATAATTGTGACCGCCAAGCCTTTAGGTTGTTTAAATAGGTTGCAGTTTTTCTTTCTGCATTTCTTAGGGCCCCTTGTCTTTGGAACTATCCTGCGGAGTGTTTTTCTTAGTAGGTTCCTCTACTTACTTGTTAACACCATTAGAGTGCACATGCATGTAAGTATGTGCAAAACAAGTTAATTTGCATTTTTTCAGAGGGCAAAGGGAAGGATCATACTGAGATAGGAGAGTGGGAAGAGAGAAACCGTAGAGTCTCAATGCTTGTAAACTTTATTGAGTCGGATGGTTTATCAATAGTTAGTGCATATTTCAATATTTCATCAATTAGTATCAATTTGATCTTGCAACTGTGGTGCATTCTTGTCAATTTTGAGTACCAGTAACAAAGCAACAACAAATGTTTGTTGAGTTATGCGCGTAAATCTGAGCTAGAGATGCAATAGATTGATACCTGCTATAGTAACCTTTTAAAAAATGTGCAACTGGGTCGTGGAATCCAAGTTTTCCCATAGGTTTTAGCTCAGCTCTGGCTATCCATATCGTTGATCCATTCTTTGAGAAGCCTGGACATGCCTATACATATATGTCATGTCTGGCCATAGCTGCTGGAGGCATCTGCTTGAGTGAGTACTATTTCTAATTGGACAAGGAGTTTGAAAAGACAAGTCTTTACGCCTTGCTTGTGCAATGAAGACCTATAAAACCATGAAGGCACATCTTAGAGCTGCCTAATTTCATGGGTTTCAGTACAAGAAATTGTCGTACAAGTTGGTGAATACAATATATTACACTGATGTTTAGGTTCTGAGAGAAAGGAATTTCAGGGTCAGATCACATCTAGAAGTTTTACACCATAATAGCGTCCATGAACCTCCCTGATTTTGAAACATCCCATCTGTAATATAAGCTAACCTCTGATGGTCAGGGCTGAGGATTGTTTTTCTTGAAACATTTGAGCTGGCGTAAGATGCTGTCCTTCTTTTACCCATAAAACCAAGAAGATGTTATCCTTATTTTTTGAAGGGGTGCAGTACCGTTGATAATACCAAGATTTAGAACAGGTTCTAGAAAAGAAGTGGCTATGGTTGTTTCAGTTCCCTTTATATTTTGATGCGTTCAAGTGACGGCTTACCATCATTATGTGCCTTAAAAGAAAGGAATGCTAAGTTTCAGGATCACAAATTTAATCAAGAGTCTCAAGACTCAAAAGAAATCCTTTAGAATTAGAATCCTCCCATTTATTTGATTCGTGAACTGATTTTCTTGCTTCTATGTGCTTGTTTGCCTGTGTTTTCTTGTGGAAGTCTATTGATGCATAATCTTTATTATGTACGTTTTATGCAAAATTGAGTGACATGGTTAGTGAGGATTCATATAGCCGCGGCCAACTTGTTGGGATTAAGGTGTCGTTGTTGTTTGTTTTAAGTTTTTTGCAAAGTAAACACACACGCAAACATTATATGTGGAATTCATTTGATGCATATTTTTAATCACGTGAGTCTTCCGCAAAATAAAAACTATTTCTACAATAAGTAATAGTGTCTTCAACATGTGCGCAGGAGAACTAAAAGCTGCTTTCAAGAAGCATTTTGTAACATATGGAGGGCTAGATATCTGTATTAACAGTGCAGGCATTGGCGATATTATTCCATTCCGTAATGATCGAACTGATGGGTCTAAAAGCTGGAGACACACAGTTAATGTGAACCTCGTCGGAGTTATAGATAGCACTCATCTTGCGGTAAATTCTAACTCACTGTTTTATGGTTGCTCAAGTTGAGGGATATCAATGTTTACCAAGCTACTGCTGTTAAGAAGCTTCATCAGAACCAAGAAAAATTTCTTCATTTATCAATATTCTTCTGCATATCTAAACTTGTGGAGCTACATAGACGGTTGTACTCTCAAAACTTTATAAGGCTGATATTCTTACTTGTGCCAGACTAAAATTTTCTCTCTGTTAGGTGTTTGCATAGATTTGCTATCGGTATTCAAGCTATGGAATAATTTAGCTAGTCTGGATAATTAGCATTTGTTAAATACCGTTGCATTAACCTCCATATCCACTGTTTTAGATGTGACAATATGACGATTAAAGGTGAAAAAAGAGGATAAGGTAGACCTAATATTTATCCAAAAAGACATAACCTTTCAGAATTAATGCGAACTTAACTAAGAACAGAACATGCTGGAAGTAAAGGATCTATACAGGTGATATCAGTTAGTTAAGGTTTAGTTGTTGCTGTTACATTCACACAAGACCAATGTTTGTCAAGAATACTTTTATTCTGGCTAACGACTTGTATGTCTGTGTAGGGATAACTTTGAGATTTAGAGAAGCTCTAACTTTAGGTAATCCCTGATTTGCCATAAAACACAAATTATTTAGCAGTAGGATTGAACCATAGTAGAGCATAATTGATGTAGATAATTCATAAAGTCGATTCTGATTAATTTGGGATTAAGCATTAGTGAGATTGGTTGTTTGATTTGGCTATTGCATAGACGTCGTACGGTTACCTTAGTGGAGGAATATAGAACTAGATCTTACAATTCTTTCTTACACTATATATCTTGATCCTCCATTTGACATGCCTGATTCAAATGGTGAAGACACAGTAGGAGTGTGATTCCTTTCAAAGTACAGTATCCTTGTCATATACATATTAGCATAATTGTACCTGATGCTCAGACTTTTGGCCATGTGATATGCTCTTTAGTTGTTGTTAAGTAGTTAGTCATGTATAGTGTCCCACATCGGGAAGTAGATACCTATTATTATGTAATCACTCTATATAAATAGGGCGTTGTACAACACTTTAGATAATTAATAAGATTTTTTTCCCGTGCATTCTTACATGGTATCAGAGCATCGGTGAGAAGAGATTGATGTGCGTCATTCCAGCGACATCCGGTAAGAAAGAACTCAGTCACCGTGCGATTTTCCGGTGACCTAAGTGACTATTTGCGTCAAAGTCACTAATTATCAGTGTTTTGCGAAATCAAGGTTCCCAAGAGAGAGGCGACCAAACCCCAAAAGGATTCTCCTAAAAAAGCCCACCACGCGCCCCCACGCACCGGCACGTGAGGACTGTTCCGACCAGAATTTGAAAAAGTTTCTTTTGGACAGTGTCATCGCCTTGCAATTCCGAGCCTACCAATCCAACTTAAACCAAATTTCGACTACTTTCCGATTTTTCCGGCATGAACATTATAATGTCATTCGTATTAGAAGCCTTTAACTCACAATCTGTTGGATCCAATACATTGAATCCAATCCAGATGGTTTCTTTATCGGATTATTTTGAGTTCCTTCAGTACAAAGCATGTAAACAGACATCTTCAGCGATAGCCTCCGTTGTTCAAATAGATAGTAGCGTGACTTGTGTCTCCCAATCTTCAACCTCTGAGTCTTGGGTCATTAATTCAGGTGCATCTGATCATATCTCTGGTGACAAATATCTTGTCACTACTATTTCATGTTCTCAATCTCTCCCAACAGTCATAATGGCCAACGGGTCTCAAACCATGGCAACTGGAATAGGTCAAGCAAGTCTACCTCCTTCCTTATCTTTAGATTCAGTTCTTTATGTTTCCGGTAGTCCTATTAATCTCACAGCCGTTAGTCGCTTAGCCAAATCACTTAAATGCTCTGTTTTATTTCTTGATGACCTTGTGTTTATATAGGAACGCAGTACAGGACGGATCGTTGGTACTGGGCGTGAATCAGATGGACTTTATTACCTTATCCTTGGAAAATCACATGGACTCACATCTTGTCTTCCTTCAACAACTTGTCCTGTTACCGATTCACCAAATTTATTGCATAAACGGTTGGGACATCCCAGTTTGTGAAAACTTCAGAAAATAGTACCTGGTTTATCTCACTTGTCCACTCTAGAGTGTGAGTCATGTCAGCTCGGTAAGCATGCCCGCTCCCATTTCCCTCGGCATCTTGATAATCGAGCAAAGTCACCTTTTACTTTAGTCCATTCAGATGTTTAGGGTCCTAGTCGGGTCAGTTCTACCTTGAGATTCCGCTACTTTGTCAGTTTCATTGATTATTATTCCAGGTGCACGTGGATATTTTTGATGAAAAATTGATCTGAGTTGTTTTCTATTTTCCAGACCCTCATCGCTGAAATTCAAAATCAATTTGGGGTTTCTATCCGCACATTTCGTAGTGATAATGCCCTAGAGTATTTGTCTTTCCCATTTCAGCAGTTTATGAACTCTCATGGGATTATTCATCATACATCTTGTCCGTACACATCTCAACAAAATGGGGTAGCTGAAAGAAAGAATAGACATCTTATTAAAACTGCTCGTATCCTACTCATACAATCTCATATTCCGTTGCGTTTTTGGGGTATGCAGTTCTTACATCTTGCTATCTTATTAATCGTAAGTCCTCTTCAGCTATTCAGAATCAAGTTCCATTCTCTGTCCTGTTTCCCCACTTACCTTTGTTCTCTCTTCCACCCGTGTCTTTGGAAGCATGTGTTTTGTTTATAACCTTACTCCAGGAAAAGATAAGTTAGCTCCTCGTGCTCTTAAGTGCGTATTTTTGGGTTACTCGAGAATACAAAAGGGGTGTCGATGCTATTCTCCTGATCTCCAGCGGTACCTTATGTCCGTTGATGTTACTTTCTTTGAAACCTAATCATACTTCATAGGTCTAGGTAATCACTTAGATATTTTTGAAGTGCTACTAGTTTCCTCTTTTGGAGATTCAGTCACTATCTCCCATTCATCTTCCTCTACAATTCCAGCTCTACCACCTACAGCTCCAGTTGCAGCTCCACCACCTAGAGCTCCAGTTCAACCTTCTGCAGCTCCACCACTCTTGACTTATCATCGTCATCCACGTCCAGCATCAGGCCTAGGTGATTCAAGTCTTGCATCAGTTTCTGCACCTACTGAGGACTTGTCTCCTCTTAGTCAACCAATTGCACTTCGCAAAGGTGTACGATCCACACTTAATCCTAATCCTCATTATGTCGGTTTAAGTTATCATCGTCTGTCATCACCTCATTATGCTTTTATTTCATCTTTGTCAACCGTTTCTATCCCTAAGTCTACAGGTGAGGCACTATCTCATCCAGGATGGCGACATGCTATGATTGACGAGATGCCTGTTGTACATGCGAGTGGGAGCTTGTTCCTCTTCCTTCAGGTAAGTCTACTGTTGGTTGTAGTTGGGTTTATGCAGTCAAAGTCGGCCCGGATGGCCAGGTTGATTGGCTTAAGGATCGTCTTGTTGCAAAAGTATGCACTCAGATTTTTGGGCTTGATTATATTGACACTTTCTCTCACGTGGCTAAAGTAGCATCTGTTCGTCTCTTTTTGTCCATGGTTGTTGTACGTCATTGGTCTCTTTATCAGTTAGACATTAAGAATGCTTTTCTCCACGGTGATCTTGAGGAAGAAGTTTATTTGGAGCAACTACCTGGTTTTGTTGCTCATGGGGGAATCTAGTGGTCTTGTATGCCGATGCCGATTGCGCAGGTCACTATATGAGTTTGAAACAGTCCCCTCGAGCTTGGTTTGGCAAGTTCAACACATTTATTTAGTAGTTCGGCATGACTCATAGTGAAGCTGATCACTCTGTGTTTTATCGGCATTCTGCTCCTAATCTATGTACTTATCTAGTGGTTTATGTTGATGATATTGTTATTACTGGCAATGATCAGGATGGTATTACTAATCTGAAGCATCATCTCTTTCAGCGCTTCCAGACTAAGGATCTGGGCAGATTGAAGTATTTTTTAGGTATTAAGGTCGCTCAATCTAGCTCAGGTTTTTTTTATTTCACAACGGAAGTATGCCTTAGACATTCTTGAGTAGACTAGAATGATGGGCTGCAGACCCGTTAACACTCCTATGGATCTGAATGCTACGCTTCTGCCGGGCAAGGGGAGCCTCTTAGAGATCTTACGAGATATAGGATGTTGGTTGGCAAATTGAATTACCTCACAGTGACTAGACCTGACATTTCTTTTCCGGTGAGTGTTGTAAGTCCGTTTATAGATTCTCCCTGTGATAGTCACTGGGATGCAATTGTTCGCATTCGGTATATAAAGTTAGCTCTAAGCAAAGGATAACTTCGAGGATCGAGGCCACGAGTAGATTGTTGGGTACACAGATGCTGATTAGGCAGAATCACCTTCTGATAGACGTGCTACGTTTGGATATTGTGTTCTAGTAGGAGGTAATTTGGTCTCTTGGAAGAGCAAGAAACAGAATGTATGTTGCTCGATTTAGCGCCGAAGCCGAATATCAGGTCATGGCTATGACAACGTGTGAGCTAGTTTGGGTCAAACAGTTGCTCAAGGAGTTGAAGTTCGAAGAATCAGCAAGATGGAACTGGTGTATGATAATCAAGCTGCTCTTCATATTGCATCAAATCCGGTGTTCCATGAGAAGACTAAATACATTGAGATCGACTGTCACTTTGTCGGAGAAAAGATACTCTCAGAAGATATTGTTACAAAGTTTGTGAGATCGACTGTCACTTTGTCAAAGAAAAGATACACTTACTGGTTCTCGTATTAGTTACATCTGTAATAAGCTCGGTACATATGGTATGCACCGGCTTGAGGGGAGTGTTAAGTAGTTAGTCATGTATAGTGTCCTACATCGGGAAGTAGATACCTATTATTATGTGATCACTGTATATAAATAGGGCGTTGCACAACACTTTAGATAATTAATAAGATTTTTCTCCCGTGCATTCTCACAGTTGTGGTATAATGTTTTTATTTTGCTTGCGCCTGAAAGCTCTTAACTCCGCATCCTCATAGGAAGAAACTCCATTTACAGTCTCTGGTGATATTACTTCATAATCAGCCTCTTAAATCCCGATGTGTCATATATACAGCTTACTTTGTTGGTGTAAAGTTACATATTATCTTCTTACTTCTATTTGTAGATTTTAGTCTCCTTGAGGTGCGGCCCTTCCCCAGACCTTGCATGAGGGCAGGATGCTTTCCGGACTGCCCTTTAGTTTATGATGAAATGCATTAGCTATTTAGATCACCTTTTATTTGCATTCCAAGTTTGTTTTATACTGTTCTCTATATTATTTTAACTCTTTCTTGCTCATTCATTCATGATCAGATAATCACAAATACATATTATGCAGATTCAAACCATGCAAGCTGCCCAAAAGCCAGGTGTTATCATAAATTTAGGCTCTGCTTCGGGACTCTATCCAATGTATATAAGCCCTATTTATTCTGCCTCCAAAGGTTAGATGTTTTGTGCTAATCCATCCATTTCTATTTTCTTCTCTTATTTTCTGATGGTCCAGTACATGAAGTACATATCTATTTCTCTTTGCAAACCTTTGGGTATAATGAGAGAATATTTTGTTGTAGGAGGTGTTGTCATGTTTACAAGATCACTTGCTCCTTTTAAGCGCCAAGGAATCCGCATCAATGTGCTCTGCCCTGAGGTAATCTGATCTTTCATATAAGGTTGACTGCAAGAAAGTGACTCTTTCTCCCCCCTCAGAGATTTTAATCAGTCTCAAATATGGACCATATCCGCTATCTGTTACCCCTGTTTTATCACTGCCATTTGGATGGCCGAAAAGCTTTAGTATCAGCATCTCTCAAGCCACTGTTTTGCTCAGAGGCGGATGGAGCCTAATATACTAGGTTCAACTGAAACCCAGTAGTTTTGAATCAGACCATATATATGTGTGTGTGTGTGTGTGTGAAAAGATACTAAAAATAGTGGCTCATAATTTAAGCTTCATATTTGAGTGACATTAGGAATAGCTCCATGTTGTAAACATGATATTGTTGATACTAAGAAAATATTTACCTTTCTAAAAAAATGATATTGTCGATGCTAAGAAGAGCACATAATATGATCAGTTATTTGTTAAACTTAGACAAGACTTTACTATTTTACTTGTCATACGCAGTTTGTCCAAACTGACTTGGCAACAAAGGTTAGTTCTCCACATATTGATCAACTTGGAGGATATCTGCCTATGGATCTTGTGGTGAAAGGTACTTCAATTATTTGCCTCGGAATTATGTTTTAGCACAATACCAACTGCTACGTTTATTTGGCCATATCTATGATTTGGACTAGTAAGCTGCATTTTAATGAGATGGCATGGAATAAGTTTCTGCTATCGTGTCTTCTATCTGGTGCTTATAGCAACATAGGATTGAATGATATCCTTCTGGTTCTCCTTTATCTTCCTGTGATATGCTAATCACGTGTTCAAGATAGCTAATTATCCTACCTGATACGCTCTCAGCCAATCCAATTCGTCAATAGACATTGTTGAAGTCTGTGTGCTATTTAGCATTTTCATCAGCAAATTTATTTACTTTCAATAGCTTGGGAAAAGTACACAATCCAAGACAGCAATATATCAACAAGGGACAGATTTTCATTCAAAAATATAGAGCCTCAAAATGTAGTTTTCGTTGAGTCTGAAGTACCTACTTTTTTCAGGTGCTTTTGAACTAATCAGAGATGAGAGTAAAGCAGGGTCATGTCTGTGGATCACTAACAGAAGAGGACTGGAGTATTGGCCAACTCCTGCAGAAGAAGCAAAATACCTCCTCCCCTCTTCAAAAGCAGTTAGAAAATCTGTGGTTACGGTTCCAATGGATCTTCAGATTCCTCAAAGCTTTGAAAAAGTGTATGTAATTGTGTGATTTACTTCTTTTACTTAGGAAAGAGCACATGTCGGATTGATTAATTCTCTTGTTGTGGACATTTGAAATTTCAAATGCACATGTTATCACGGTTCCATTTGACAATGTCTCCTGCAACAGAGGAAGCGAGAAGAAAAACAAAAAGAGAAAGATAAAGAGAATCCATAATTTAAGTCTTGGTCAAAGTCAAATTTAATTCGAAAAGTCAACCCTAAGTCAACTCGGTCAAAAAGAAGCCCCATTCTCATTGTTCAACCTCAACAACAGCAATAACAATAACGTACCCAGTGAAATCCCACAAGTGGGGTCTGGAGAGGGTAGTGTGTACGCAGACCTTACCCTACCTTTGTTCAACCTCAACCTCTCTTTGAAATATGCCGTTGGTGACTGCCAATGCTGCTTGTTTACCCTTTCTTTATTTGCTTTAGTTCCTTTTTTTGGTTACCATCTTAATTCTGCTCGGATACCTTATCTAAAAAAAATTATGTGGAGATTCCCCCTCATTATTTATGACTTTTGACACTTTTCGGTTCTGATTTTTGTTCCAGAGTTGTTCACATGTTGAGTCACAATTTTCGTAGTGCTACAAGAATTGTGCGAACTGCATTGAGGTTGCCACTCAAACCAGATCATGTTCTATTAAAAGTCATCTATGCTGGTGTGAATGCTAGTGATGTGAGTTTTTCTTTTTTCTCCATTTCTGCAATAAAGAATCTCAGCTTTATTGACATCAGACTGAATAACTGAGTAGATCTGTGCTTTCCCTGGCCTCATGCAGTCTGTGCATGCTGGTATTTGTATGTTTTTGTCACTATAAAATACAACGACATCTCTATAAATCAAGAGAGAATTTTGTACCTTTTTTACTTGCCCATTGTTTGGCATATCATTTGTAATTAGCTGATCATATTAGGGTCTTCTGGGGCAATGTGTATGATGTACTTGTCGGCCCCATAATTCTGGTGTTAAGTTCTTCTCTGACAGATGCATTTTGCATGCCCCTACTAATTCCCCCCACCCAACATACACAGACATGGTTAAGTTCTTCACTGATGGAAGCATTTTGCAATAGGTAAACTTCAGCTCAGGGCGTTATTTCAGTGGAGATGGCAATGACATCGCCTCCCGCCTTCCATTGGATTCTGGCTTTGAGGTAGAAAAATAACTTCTAGATTCTTTGGGTTGGTTCTTTGAAATTTAGGACTTTTATATATATATATATATATATATATATTATCTGTATGCGTATATATGTGTACGTACATATAGAGTTTGGAGAAACCAGCATAGGAAAACCATACAGCTTCTGTAATCTTCCATCTTTTTATTATTTTCTTCAAAAAATGATGATTTCAAAAATGTAATACATAAAAATCACTGATCGGACTCCAGAGAGATAAGAGCGAAAGCCCTAACCACAACTACAACTACTAATGAGACATGGGTAGGGTTGTGCACTAATCAGTTAGCTCTTCTCAGTGCTTATTTTAGATCTAGACATGTTAGGGCTTTAATTTAGTTGGGGCTTATAGAACAGAATGGTTTATAATTTGGTCCACCTTCAGTTGCAAGTTTGTTAAACAATACGATACCAAGGCCTCTAGATGTGAGAAGCTCCTGTTAATATAATCTTTGGTCATGTTATGTTATTGCTACCCTCTTAGGTTTCATTTTGACCACGTGATGGTTAATTACAGTTTTATACGCTTGTACTAGTCGTGATGCTGGAGGAATGAATTGGTTTCTGAATGTATTATGGAATACATTTTGAAAGTCAGTTTTCTGTTTTGATCATAATTTTGTTACTTAAACTGGAGTATTACCTTGCTTTCCTCATTGTATCTTTTTTAATTCCTGAATTTGCTTGCCTCAAATATAAGCCTCGTGTACTGCAGGCTGTGGGACTAATTGCTGCAATTGGTGATGCTGTTAGAAATTTGAAGATTGGTATGCCTGCTGCCATCATGACTTTTGGCGGTTATGCTGAATTTGTCATGGTAACTACAGCTTTACACATTTATTCTTGTCAGGTTTGAGTTGTCTAATCTTTCATTCTCCTTGGTGAGTTTTATGCAATTTGGCTTCTATATTCAGGTCCCTGCCAAACACATCCTTCCTGTAGCAAAACCAGATCCTGAAGTTCTTGCAATGCTTACCTCTGGACTCACTGCATCAATTGCTTTGGAAAAGGTTAGTATAAGCATTCTTTTATATTATTCCTTGAAGAATCTTTTTACCCGGTTTCTGTTGCTGCAGGGGAAGGAACATACAACATGTATACTATTGTATGACAGTTGGGGTTGATTTATACATGTTTTAGTTCATATTGCCTTTTGAATATATTATTTACTGTTGAATCTGTAGGCTGTTCAAATGGAATCAGGAAAAGTTGTTTTGGTGACTGCTGCTGCAGGAGGGACGGGGCAATTTGCAGTGCAGGTATAGCTTAAAAGAAAAAGAAACCTGCAAGAGTAGTTAGGTTAAGACTGCTTATCTACTACATATACAAGATAATAAAAGTGTCTACCAAGTAATAAGGCAAACAGATAAGTGGTTATAGACCTGTCATAAGATTTCTTTGATCCCATCTAATAATTTGCAGTGAATATCAGAAGTTATTGTGCAACTTTTTTGGGTTTCTGCCTTTTCCTTTTGAAAGGGGAAACTGCAGTGGAAGTTTACAGTAAATTATGTACAAGGAACTTACAAGAATTCGAGTAACTTTTTGTGCCATCTTGGTACCTTATTTATGAAACTTTTAACTTATCCAAAAAAAAAAAAAAAAACTTACAAGAATTCGTAATTTTCAAAATGCTTCTTACATACTAGATTATTTTTACTAGTCGTTGTGCAGCTTTTCTTTTTACAGTCTTCCTTTTCGCATTTGAAGTGTTTTTCCATCTGGAAGTGTGTCTCTATAGGTGCATTCATGTCATATCTTCTCTTTCTATATAGGCGAATTCATGTCATATCTTCTCTTTCATTTTATATTGTAATATACTATTCTTCTCATTATCATGTTGATTAGCTAACTAACACATACTGAACTATTTGCTATGGAAGCTTGCAAAATTATCTGGAAACACGGTGGTTGCAACTTGTGGAGGCACTGAAAAGGCCAAGCTTCTTAAGGATTTGGGAGTTGATCGAGTCATTGACTACAAAGTAGAAAACATAAAAGCTGTTAAGTTTCTTAACTCGCTGGCTAACTATGTTCATATAACTTGTATGCTGCTGTCTTGGATAAGCATCATATTATTAGTTGTCATTCAAATGTTATTGCAATGCATTATGCATAGATACCTCAGAATGCTTTGTGGAAAAGCATGCTCTCGAGGGTAGTTCTTATAAATATCAAAAATTTATGGGGAAAGAGTTCCAAAATGGGGGTCTTTCGAGAACCTTTAGGTTTATAGAACCACTAATTTGCCTTAAAAGATAAATTATGTTGTAGCTGAGTGAAATGGACCTGAATAGAGTGAAATATATATAACAACTCATGTAGCCAACCCCAATTATTATGAGATTGAGGCGTGGTTAATTGATTGATCAATTAATATTGTCATCTCACTGGTGCAAAGTGTTAAGTGTCCCATATTGGTAGATGGATGGGCTGTTTGTCTCCTTATATGTTCTGGGTCATCCTCATCTCATGAGCTAGCTTTTGGGGTTGAGTTAAGCTCAAGGTCCATCTCTTCACATAGTGTCAGAGTCAGGCCCATTCATGTTATTGTGTCTCCTAATGTTGGGCCTCCATATTAGGTTGACCATTTCCATGGAGATATATTAGCAGCAAAACATGAGTACCTTGTGCAGTATTAGCTTGGTTGTCTAATTCCGGAGTGGCTACTCTGTTTTATGTTGCTTATCCTTCCTTTTTGTAACAAGTTCTTAAATGTTTGCTCTAGTATGATTTTCTGGGTGACCCATGATATATTAGTTTCAGCTGGAGCTACTTTTCTAACTAGTTTTTTTTATATATATATGGCTGCACCAGGTCTTAAAGAAGGAATTCCCTAAAGGTGTTGATGTTGGCTATGAATCCGTTGGTGGTGAAATGTTTGACATCTGCTTGAATGCATTGGCTGTCTATGGACGACTTGTTGTCATTGGAATGATTTCACAGGTTTAACTTCTCATGGGATGCATTGTCTTCTTCTTTTGGTGGTTTTTATCTCGTATTTTTCTATTTTGTACTGGCTGCTGTTGACGATCATCTTAGTAATACAACCTCTATCCATGTCTCATCACATCTATCCTGTTAGTTTGACTTTGAAAGCCAACTCAACAAGTTTTGATTTCAGTACCAAGGAGAACATGGGTGGAAACCTCGAAATTATCCTGGAATATGTGAAAAACTTCTAGCGAAAAGTCAAACAGTGGTATGTCCTGCTATCTCTTGTTTAAGTGATCCAATATCCTTATTACGTAGTACCATATCATGAATGTGATTGATTGCAATTGCCAATTTTCATTCAACTTGTTGAACAACTAACAAATGAGTTTAGAGCTTGCACCACTATTTTTCATACCTGATTGGGAAATACATAATAAACATCGCATAAATATGTATATTTGATCTCATCTGATATAGTGGGAAAGGGCAACAGCCTCATTGGAGAAGGAGGCTTGAAAAGTAGTTGTGGAGATTTAGATGGAAGAGGAAGGCCCGTGGAGGAAGCTAAGAGAAAATGGCATGTGAGTCGTGTGTGGGGAAAGGCGGGAACTTCAGTTAGGTCTGAAATTACCGTAACTAATGAACTCAAAGGGAGGATCTTGTATACAGCTGTGGATGTGTGGTGACTGATTGAAATTAATTCATTGATAGAATGATAACAGTTTGACTTCTCTGTTCGAATCCTAGTCCTCTCTTCAGGGACATTCTTCTTTTTAGGTTCCTTAGGGATTTCTTGTTGCAGATTCGAATATGTCGATGGTCGAAACAGAAGATTGCTGGGTTTTGCATTTTTAATTGATATGGAATGAGAAGTTTGTAGTAACTTTTGAGGGGGCTATGTATCCAAAAAAAGGTCCTGAGGAGTTCAACGCCCAATGACGAGCGAAAAACTAATGTTATTTTATTTGCATTATTTATGATAATGGTGGAAGTAGCTTTCATGTCCCAACATATTTGGTGTTATGAACTTTCTATATTGTTCAATGAGAATAGAGGTGTGCTGATCAGTATGTGACTCTTCAACTGCCTACTTGATTAATTTCACCAAAAGTGTCAGTAAATAATTTCCTTAATGTCCTAAGAGATTTGGATATATATTGTTGGAAACTCTTGTTTTGTGGTTTCTTGCTTGCAATCATCTTGTTTAATTTGCCTATTACTATTTGACAAAGCCATGCTTCGTTCTGTCTGGATGATAGGTTTTTCAAGTGCGTGGTATTTGTATTATTTTGGCTTATTTGGTGGTTTGAGTTTGTTCTTAGGCTGGATTTTTCCTGGTACAATATGCTCACCTATGGCAAGAGCATTTGGATAGACTGGTTAATCTTTTCTCTTCTGGAAAGCTTAAGGTTGGTATATCTGGCGGAACAAATTTCTAACCTATATATTGCCATTATTTGAAAGGTTGAGTTGGATTTGTATAAAACTGATTTATTCTCTATGATTTTATATAATACACTTCTAATAGTGGTTTGGTCAATAAGAGTAGTAACAATTTGCTGTTTATTTGTGTTTTGAAGATTGCCATAGATCCCAAACAGTTTGTTGGCCTACATTCAGTTGCTGATGCTGTCGAGTACCTTCACTCTGGTAAAAGTGCGGGCAAGGTATGAGTGAAGGGTGTTTAGTTATTTTGATTGTGTCTTGTTTTCACTTTGTTTTGAGCATTTCAGTAGTTCTTATGATCAGTTTTTCTGATGTGAAAAAACATGTAGGTTGTTGTGTGCATTGCCCCGACATACGCTCAGCAACTTGCAAAACTTTAGGTACATAAGGAGACAACTATATCAGAGTCCAAAGATAATTCAAGATGCTAAATAGTACATCTGAAATTATAAGGTAGCTCTGTTTGTTGTGTAAGGTGTTCTGTACAATGACAAACAAGAACTGTGATATTCGTTTTGTAAAAACAGCAACCGAACTTGTTTGCCACTTTTAAGGTTACAGCATATTGTTTCTACCTGTTAAATTTGAAAAAGGAAAAGGTCTAAAATTGCCCCTCTACTATACTATATTGTTTACTTGTGCCACCCGTTATACTATTTGTCCATTCTTGCCCCTACCGTTAATGAACTTAAAATATTTGCCCTTATCCCTAGCGGGTCTACACCGTGGCAGCTAACCCACTCTATTTTTTCCATGTCAGCTGTCAAGTCACACGATCAAATGCCACCTCTCCATCCTCTTCCCCAACCCACTCAAAGCCACCAACACCTCCAAGGCTCCAACCACCATTACAACTTTACAATCCCAAATCAAATTCAAGTAACTTCATATTTCCCAAAACAACAACTATTGATTCTCATATTTTTGTTTCACGACTTTTTCAGATTTCGAAGAATTTGACGAGTTCTTCAACTTTTCTCATTATGTAGAAATGGAGGTTTCAAGTTTTCTTCTCTCAAGTCTTGATAAAATAAGTGTTAAAGCTCCGAATCTAACACAAATAAATGAATTGTAGAAGATTTAAACAATAAATCACTGAACATCCATTAAATTTTCAGATCCGTGAACTTGGCAATCCGAAATGGATTTTCAATTGTTTTTCAAAAAATCCAAACCAAGACGGCAACACTTGAAGCTCAAAACTCAACAATGCAACTATAATCTTCTGAATTTTTACCTTCTTGGTTGGTAGGCAGAGCTCTATTTTTGCTTTGGCTTTGACCTTGGTTTTTACCATGAATCATCTTTCATGACTATAATAGTGGTTGGCGTCCGTATTTTCCGTCGAAGCAAACATTTTTTGGCGATGGCGTCTCGGTCACCTACACTCGAATCTAATGTTTTATGGCCTAAATCTGTATTTCAAGTGTGTTTCTAGCCATTTGTCACAGGCAAATAGTAGTTTCCGGTTGGGTGAGAAGAAAAGAAATAATAAGAAGAGAAGACGAGAACATTTCAGATGAGAACATTTAACAGAGGGAGGAGAAGATGAGACGATCTTTTGGAGTGTGTAGATTTGTGAGTTAAGAGAGGGAGAAGAAGATGAGAATTTTTTAATTAAAAAAAAGGGGTGCGTTAATTAGTGGAACCTGCTTACTTGGCTACTGACATGGACAAAATATTAGAGGAGTCAGATGCCACAGTGGAGGGACATTAGGGCAAAGGCCAATTGTGCAAACTTTGGTAACGGTAGGGTGGATTTGGAACAAATGTAAACTATATACCATAGTAGTGGGGCAAATGACCTTTTCCCATTTGAAAATGGATGAAAATTCAACAACTTGCCAGCTTTAAATTTTCAGTCTTGCTCTTATATTTAAATTTGAATGTCTCAGCACACCCGCCGCTAAGATCATTTTGATCAGTTAACATACTACTCTGTCAGGGAATTTCTGACAGAATCAAAGACGCGCATAAACTAATGAAAGACTAGATAAACACCAAGCTCATGTGAAATTACACTGAGTTTGTTGTTGCAGTGCTAGATAAACAAAACTACTGATAATATATCCTGTAAACTAGAAGGATGAACAAAACTGCTGCACCATACCAATCGCACTATGTTATAATGTTAAGGCGTTTTTAGGCAGCATTAATAATTACAATGATGCTAGTCCCAGGTTCTTAAATAGGCATCTACAAAGACAGAAGAATGGGTCCCAAAAGCTACGGTCAGGAGAAATTGCATTTTGTTCCCTGCCAATCACACGAAAAGAGAACATTAGTACCAAATATTGTAACAATAAAAAAATTAGTGCATTCAAGTGCAGGTCATTTTCGTTTCTTCTCTTTTATCTTTCTTCATCCTGAACTGGATTTTAGCTATCTTAGCCTTTGATTTTAATTCTTCGTCTAAATCTAATGACTCGCAGCTAGAAATCAAATGTGTTCTCAAAAATCATCTTTGTATAGTCTCACTCTCTTCAGCGCTTTAAAATGAGTTGCAGGACTTATATTAATTCTTAAAGAAGAAAAAGGAGTTATCCTGAACGACTTGAGCTTGTTTGGTTCTGCTTTAACAAATGGTTTGTTGTGTTGAGCACGCATAGTTTTAGATCAATTAACACCAATTTGTTAAAGCTGGCTTGTTCTGTTGCCTGTCACCAGTTAGGTCTTTGACATCTTGTATTAAACTTTTAAGTCTTTGGACATTCATATGTCCAATTAAAATTGTGGAGCCTAAAAGAATGCTCGATAACCATGTTCAACTACTGTCAAAACTCTAAACAGTTCTTGCAGCAAAAAGCTGTGGAAATGGAGCTGTTTACTTGATTTCATTTCACGTTCCACCAATCTCAATAAATATTTGGCGTCTCTTCTGTCTCCTAATCTTCTGCTTGATTAACCCTTATGATGTAAACCTGAAATTCCAAGTAGAGAAACCATGTAGGAGCAAAAATCTGGGGTTGTGTCCAACTCACAGAAATATATTGTATACGTATTCAGAAATTCATCTAATTATAGAGAATGAAGATGCAATGATATAGTATTCTCAATTCAGTATAATTTACCTTAAATTTTGTTGGCTCAATCAACTGAAAAACCAGTGCATCACCATCAACTAATTCATGATCAATGGCGAAACCCCTCCATCCACCACTCAGCCCCGTCTTTAATGCGAGGTATTTTGTCTCAAACTCATCTTCATTTTCGTCGATCAAGGTGACAAATTCATCACGTTTAGGGAAATGTGTCTTGCAAAAGTGAACAGGCAGACCCTAAAAAGAACCACACTAGAAATCAATAAACTACGACCAAAACTGTACATAAAATTTTTAACAGTACTTTAAGTTTTAGGAAACAACTCTTAAGTGAGGAACTTTATAACTTTTCAAGGAGTACCAATTAACAAGTTTATCATCTTTCTTTCACTTACCAGCCAAAAGCCACCAGTAACATGTGATTGGAGCATAGGTTTCACAAAACTTGGGAAATCAGCATCTATCTCCGATTGTAACTGCTCTGCTCTTTCTATAGCATACTGCCTATCTTCGTCATCAGCATACACCCGGTTTAATAAATCTCTTCTCTTGTAGCTATAAACCAGAAAGTCGAAGTGTAAGGCATAGATTATCTGAAAATGCATCATTCAGTAGTCGAGCAAAAAAGGAAAATATTTGTTTATGAGTCAAACCTCCTTGGCTTTCCCAAAGGTTCAATAGGGACCTGTTAGAATCAAGAAATACATACATCAATGACCTTTGATCATATGATATCAGTAGCGGAGCAAGAATTTTCACTACGGGGTGTCAAAATTAAAGAAGAAAATACACGAGGAAGCCAAGGGGATTCAAACCATAGTATATAATTTTTACCTATCTAAACAATGTATTTTTCCGGCAAAGGAGTGTCAGTTGACACCTCTTTGGAGCTATGTAGCTCCGCCACTGTATGATATACTATCAATTATATAGCTGGAATATTACTGTAGAAGAAAACTGGATCAATTAAAAATTCATACGCATCCAATATGCATCAGATGTTGAAAAGAGATACAAAGGTCTTAGAACAAAAGAATATTTTCACAGTTATCTATTTCTTATTGATTAGTCATCTAGAATAAATGATAAGTAGACTCCTATAATAGGTAAATGCACTACTGGTGTAAAAAGTCATTACTGTCAGTTAATAACTTGAACCCTAAACTTAATACTGGTATCTTGAGAGCGTTTACAATATGGCTATGGCTGGTGATTCAGGACAATTTTCTCGGCATGCTAAGATCATTTCCACCATAAAAAACGAAGAAGAAAAAAAAAAAAGAGACAAAAATCCCATAACATTCAAGTTCAAAAACTCCAAGCAGAGGAGTTGGTAAGTGCAAACACTGTTGATCTACTAGGCGGGGAAAACAAAATCAAACAAACGAAAGTCCGAAGGAAATATATGGTACTCCTTGAAAGATACAGAGAGGAAATAGCTTACTTCTTTGTAGTTGGGAGGAGGCTTATCCGCAACACGATTGGACCTTCTCACAGCTGAGCGATCTACCTCCTGCCGAACCCTCGGCTTTACCTTCTTCATCTAACAGATCACCGGAAAATCAATCAATCAACTATTCCTCAATTCTAAACTAGGTTATATAAATTATCGATACTCACTTTACTCTATTCGAGATACATTTTAAAATAAAATAGATAGAGAGAAAGAGAGGCGTACGGGAGAAGGCTTAGGACTGGTAGCAGTACGAACAGCTTGAACGAGCTTGCTGAGATTGAGCTCTTCCATTCTCTTCTTGTTCTCTTCTAATCTTTTCAAACGACTTTCTTCGTACGCTAACATCTTCTTCTTTGATTCCACCATTTTTTCGTAAGGAAAGAGCAACAAGGCGACGATGAAGAAAACCCAAAAGGAGAGAAGATAAACGGAAGAGAGAGAAAGTTCGGAGAGGAACGAAGAAGAAGATGATCGTACAAGCTACAGAAGACCGTTTATATCCTCGATATATGGAGAATGTTCTGTTCTGTTTTGGCTCCACTTTGGATTTTTTGAATTTCAAACGCCACTCACCC
>MCJB01035219.1:0-11357 GCA_002018475.1 Nicotiana obtusifolia | reverse complement strand
ACATTCAAGCAAGCAATCATTTCTCTGTACTGGTGTCTCTCCCCCTCGACACCGCATTAGCTTTGTAATAGCTTTCATCATCATCAATACAATCAGCATTCATCATCAATTACTGCTTTCAATTCTCTCGTTGCGTACGATATTGGTTTTCCCGCACGGTACTGACAATCTAGTCTAGCGTGCAGAGGGGACCTCAGTTGGCGGACGACAATCGTACTGACATTGATTGCTTAGCCTTACGTCGCCCTTTCAGAGAACCTCAGGAAGGCGCCGCGTAACAATTAGCATGGTTAAAGACAAAATTATCCTTAAAGTTCCTTAAAGCTAAAGATTGTGGAGGGCATTTTTGTAAATAACTAATTTTCTTAAAAATTATGCAATGCATTTAATTCTTAATACGCCACACTAAACAGTGGATAAGAAATAATCTCTGCATAACTATTCTTGCATTACTAGCCCATGCATTACTAATATACCTTATTCTACACTATTCTTATATATCCTATCAAAGTAGGATGCATTAGAGAAAATAATGCATGCATTAGCTTTTAGTATTACTAATCTTTTGTTTGGCACACTTTTTCAACATATGTATTACTAATGCAAGTATTAGTAATACAACTTATTTGGTATTATCCTATGAATAAATTATACATAGGCAAAACTATGGTATTAGCAATATCAAGGCTATTTAATGCATGCAGTATCATGGTTAAAGACAAAATTATTCTTAAAGTCCCATAAAGCTAAAGAATGTAGAGGGCATATTTGTAAACAACTATTTTTTTTACAAAATTATGTAATGCATTTTAGTTTTTAATACACCGCACCAAACAGTGATTAAGAAGTAATCTCTGCATACACTACTAGAATTCCTGCAAAAAGCGATCAAACTTTAGCGACCAACGTTGGTCGCTAAACTGGTGAAAATAATAAAATAATAATTTTAAATACATTAACGACCAAGGTTGGTCGCTACTTGGTCGATGATTTCGTCAAACTGTTGACCGAACTGGTCAGACTTGCTTGGTCAAAGAAATCCTCAGATTAGCGACCAACGTTAGTCGCTTAAGGGGACCCACATATAAAATTTTAATAATTATAATATTATTTAAATTAAATTATAAAATATAAATAAATAAAATCTAAAAATAAAGAGTAAACAGATAGAGACCAACTTTGGTCGCTAACTTGGGACCCAATTACAAAATTTTAATAATTATAATTTTATTTTAAAAAATATAAAATATAAATAAATATAATTCAAATTTAGTGATCAAACTTGGTCGCTTAGTAAAATGGAGACCAACTTTGATCGCTAATCGGGGACCCAATTCTAACGTTTAACAATAATATTAATATTTTAAATATTATATGAAATATAAATAAATCTGATTTAAATTTAGCGACCAACTTTGGTCGCTAATTTTAAATTATATATAATTAGCGACCAAAGTTGGTCGCTTTTCAGGTCAACATTGGTCAAAACTAAAATCACTTTTGTATGTACTATCTAAATAATATAAATGTAAGCCGTTAACACTTTTATAATACAAGGGATGAATAGACTAAAATATACTCTAACATGCTATATATGCAGTTAAGTAGTACTACGAAGCGTGCGTGCGTATCCATATATATATATATATATAAGAACATGAAGCGGCTCGGAACACAGGGACGGGTTCTTTTAGGTATTGGTACACCTGTAAATTGATTCATCGGCATATAACAACCTACTCATATGCATGTATATATATTAATAATAAATTAAAACGTCTCGACTTATATCAATTAATATATATATATATATAGCTTATATACTATATACTATATTATACTATATATATCGAATATACCTTGATATATAATACACTATACTATATAGTGTATTATATAATACGCTATACTATACACTTAGTATATATAATACACTTAGTATATATATATATACTATACTATACTATGCACTAAGTATTAGTGCATTAGCTAATATTATATCGAATATAGCTTTTATATATATATATATATATATATAGCTAATGCACTAATATACTATATACTATATTATACTCTATATATATATCGAATATAGCTTTTATATTTATATATATATATATATATATATATATATACACACACACACACACACACACACACACACATACTATACTATGCACTTAAGTATATATAATAGACTATACTATATCTACATATATATACTATACACTTAGTATTACACTATACTATATATATAGTATAGTGTATTATATAATACACTATACTATACACTTAGTATATATAATACACTATACTATCTCTCTCTCTCTCTCTCTCTATATATATATATATATACATATATAAATAAATAAATATATATAGAGAGAGCTTAAATTGAATTAAAATCCTAAATTTACACTATATATATATATATATATATAGAGAGAGAGAGAGAGAGAGAGATAAGTCTAAACGTTTTGTTTTTTAATATTCAATGATACATCTGAATAGGTTATAAGTCGATAAATCAATTTATAAGTGTATAAATCCCTAAAATAACCCGAGGTAGGATTCTTTTAGGGATTAATAGACTTGTCAAGATCCTAATTAATACATATAATTTTTCATCAAATATACATGAATGCAATTCATTAATTATATTATAATACAAATAATGAATATAATATCATATACTATAACATGCTATATATGTAGTTAAAGCAGCACGAAGTGTGTGTGCTATAGATATACACACACAAACATATACTATAACAAATTATATATACGTTATAATATTACAGTGAAGTGTCTGTGTGTTGTGTGTATATATATATATATATATATATATATATATATATATATATATATATATATATATATATAAAAGAACATGAAAAGCTAGTAACACATGATCGGGTTATTTAGGGATTTATACACTTATAAATTGATTCATCGATTTACAACCTACTCAGATGCATCATTGAATCTTAAAAACAAAACGTCTCGACTTATATCAATTAATATATTATAATTGATCCATCGACTTATAACCTAGTGATGAATGAATGTAATTCATTAGCTCTGTTATAATACAAATAATGAATACTATTATATCAATTAAAAGAATAATATTATATTGGTTTATCAATTTATTAATTATTCGTATGTAGTAATGTAGAAGATTGATCATCAATTGCAATATAGTTTATGCGTGTGTATGAAATTACTCATATACTTAAATCTAACTTAAATTACTTTACATAGATGCTATTACAATCTATTAAAAGTAATTGCATAGTTAATAATTATTTATAATAATTGTAGTTAAATAAAATAAATATTTATAGATAAAAATAATTTTTTATAGCTTATAATATTTAAAAACCAAAAAAGAAAAAAAAACAATTTAATTTTTTAGTCGCTATTTTCAATTTAATTTTTTTTAAATAGCGACCAACATTGGTCGCTATTTTTGGTCAAACGGTCAAAACTTATTTACAGACCAAAAGTAGTGACAAAGCTGGTTGCTTTTCCTAATTCCAGAGACAAAAACGGGTTTTTCCCCCATTTCTCTTATTTCCTTCCCCAAAATTTCCCCAACTCTCTCTTTCCCTCCCCTTCTCTATTTCACTCACCAAAATCCCATCCCCCATCCCGCGCCACCACTGCCCCCTTGCTCGGCTCCGCCTCGCCGCCCACTGCTCGCCGGCCACCACCATTGCCGCCCCTCTCTCTCTCCTTCTCCACCTAAAAAAAGCCAAGGTTAGAATTATAACCTTCAATCTTTGTTATTTTTAGTGTGTGTATTACAATATTTAATATATTGTAGTTTATTGTTTATTTAGTATTTCAATTCTTTGAACATTGTATTTTATTGAGGATTAGGGTTTAGGTCTTGTTTTAATTAGTTTTGTTAATTAATTTTATTAACTAATTCGTTTAATTAGTGTTGAATTAGTTTAGTTAGATTTGAATTATACTTTGTGTTGTCTTGATAGTTTAGTTAGAATCTAGGGCTTAGTATATGAATTGAACCTTTAGGATATGAATTGGACTTTTAGTTTATGAATTGGACTTGTAGTTTATAAATTGTAATTTTAGGATATGATTTGGACTTTTTTGGATATGAATTGGACTTTTAGTTTACAAATTGAAATTTTAGGATATGAATTGAACTTTTAAGATATGAATTGGACTTTTAGTTTATGTATTGGAATTTTAGTTTATGAATTGGACTTGTAGTTTACAAATTGTAATTTTAGGATATGATTTGAACTTTTAATTTATGAATTGAACTTTTTGGATATGAATTGAGCTTTTAGTTTATAAATTGAAATTTTAGGATATGAATTGAACTTTTAGTTTATAAATTGAGTATTTTAGGATATGAATTGGACTTTTAGTTTATGAATTGAACCTTTTGGATATGCATTGAAATTTTAGTGTATGAATTGAACTTTTTGGATATGAATTGAACTTTTAGTTTATGAATTGAACTTTTAGTTTATAAATTGAACTTTTAAGATATGAATTGAACTTTTAGTTTATAAATTGAAAATTTAGGATATGAATTAAAATTTTAGGATATGAAATTAATTAACTAAAAAAAGATTAGGTTATGAATTAACTAAATTAATTTCCTCTTGTTTTATTTGTATAGATGAAACATCGTACTTGGATGTATAATAGGAATTATCCTAATCGACAGGGATTGAGGGAGGATTTTGTAGAAGGGGTGGATGACTTTATTAGACATGCAATGTCACTTCCACCATACTTAACTGAAGGAGTAATTAGGTGCCCTTGTATTAGGTGCGACTGTAAGTAGTTTGGAAAACCGGCGGAAGTTAAGCATCATCTTTATAGAAGGGGTTTTATAGAAAATTACTTTGTGTGGACTAATCATGGAGAGATTGATGGTAGCCATGGGATATTTCATAACATGGTTGTGGGTAAAAGTAGTAGGTCGGCGGAGAATACAAATCGTGATTCTAGAATTCATTATATGGTTGCGGATGCTTTTGGGATGCACTTAGGGGGTGATTCCAATGAAAATGTTGAACAAACTCCTAATGATGAGGCAAAACGTTTATATGAACAATTAGAGGAAGCTAGTCGTCCACTACGTAACGGAAGTCCGCACTAAACTTTTGAAATACAGAGCAAGTATGTATGGGAACACCGCTATAGCGCGGATGTGGCTGCAAATTTTCATCCCATACACACTTGCTCTGTATTTCAAAAGTTAAGTATTATATGGAAATATCATATAATACTTCAAAAGTTTCTCCAAAGCTAGAAAGTTGAACCAGAAGCCTGGCTGGCTGCTTCAGAATTTATGGGAGGACTTGCAAAGGCAATGGCTTACCGCAGAGTTCTTAGAGAAGAGCGAAAAAGGAAAGAAAGCTCGTGCATCTGAGAAGGGAAGATCCTTGCACACTGGAGGTGCGATCAACCTAGGGACAATAAAGAGAAGAATGGTACGTAATTGCTTAATTTATTTTAATTTTCAAAGTATATCTATTATGTTTCTTAACTAAAATTTATGAGTTTTCAGGAAAAGAAGTTGGGGCGTCCGATGAACCAAGATGAGCCATTCAAGGAGACTCATATTGTAAAGAAGAAGAAAAAGACGGATGAAGAAAGGTGGGTCGAGGCCGAGCCTCGACTGTACATGTAAGTTTTCACTTTTCATTAAGTATTTTGATTTACTTTTATATAAATTTTGAAATACTAATTCAATGTAATTTTTCTTATAGAGTCGCTTCATAGCTGAAGTGGAGGAATTGATACGCAGTCAGCCACCTAATGAGTCGGGCGACCCAATCCAACCTTCGGACGAGTATGATGAAAGAATATGGACGCAGGCTACTGGCGGTCCAAAATGGGGGAAGGTATACGGGCTTCGTACTAAGAAATTCTATCGCTATAAGTGTGGAATGTAAGGAATAGGGACTTCCTCGCAAGCCGAGCAACTTGATGGGGAGAGCCTCTCCTCTATGCGGGAGACTGTGGCAAAGCTCGCATCCGAGCTAGAAGCCGCCAAGGAAGGAGAAAAGATTAAAGATGCTCAGTACATTGGAATGCAAGAGCAGATCAAATCTCTCTTGGCTTCTGGCAGTTTTCTGATTCCCCAGTCTCGTGAGTCATCGCCAGAGGCTCGCCTTCCCCGTGCTCGTTCCTCCCGTCCTCCCCGTTATCATTCTTCCCGTCCTAGACAACTACACCCTTCTGGATACCGTCTTGGTGATGAAAGTTCATCAGATGGTGATGATAATGATGTACAAAACAATCCTTGACTTTTATACACTTTCAACTAGACAAATACAATCGGTTTTCGAATGGGCTTGTAATAACAGTTAACTTAGTTTGGTTAGCTTAATGTGTTAGTTCTATTGAACTTTATAGTTTGTTAGTTTTAGTGTTGTTGTTGTTGTTGTTGTTGTTATTGTTATTGTTGTTGTTGTTTATTGTTGTTGTTGGCATAAAATGCCTGTTTAGGAATTTTAGTAAGCTGGCAGATGGTGTAGCTGCCAAAACAGGCAGTTTCTGCCAAAATATACCAAGAAAAGCGACCAACGTTGGTCGCTTTTCCCTTAAAAAAATAATTTTCTGGGCAATAGTGACAAACCTTGGTCGCTATTTAACCCAGATTTCTCAAACGCGACCAACTTTGGTCGCTATTCCATTTAAAAAAAAATAATTCCTGCAAATATAGCGACCAAAGTTGGTTGCTTATAATTAAAACAAAAATTTAATTTTTGAAAATAGCGACCAACTTTGGTCTCTTATTTTAAAAAAAAATCAAAAAAATTAATAATAGAGCGACCAACTTTGGTCTCCATTTTTTAGATTTTAAAATATAATATTTTTTTCCAGACCAAAGTTGGTCGCTTTTTTATGATTAATAATAAATAAAAAAAACGTAATTTACATGTGGAGACCAACTTTGGTCGTCAATATTATATTATTAAAATACTAAAGCGACCAAAGTTGCTCACTAGTTTCTTTACCCGGAATATTTGGTCCTTTTACCTTAGAGACCAAAGTTGGTCGCTAATTAGGACCAACTTTGGTCCCTAAGGTCAAGGGACCAGCTTAATATCGACCAAGCCTGTTTGGTCGCTTTTTGGCCAATAAGCGACCAACTTTGGTCGCTTTTCGTGGTCGTTTTTTTCCGAATTTCTAATAATGATAACTAATGCTTGCATTACTAATCACTGCATTGTTAATACACCTTATTCAGCACTATTCTTATACACCCTACCAAACGACACGTAAGGCTTCCAATGAAAAAGAAGAAAGACACTGATAGTTCAGTGGCACGCCTTGCAATCTGAGGCTTCTCATTCTTGATACACGCTGCTGTGGGAGCCATTAAAGAACTGTAGCCAGAGGCAGAATAAAATCTTAGAAAAGATACAAAGATTACAAAAAATTTATGTGGCAAGTCAAGATCAATTTTTGCATTTTTCCTAAGTAGTTGACTGTAGTAAGATTTATCCGAGCTGAATCTGAATGGAACTGTTAGAGAAATGCGCAAGATAGGGCATATAAGGAATAACACGATAACAAAATTCTAATCAATGAGCTTAGCGGTACATCCATGACAAGGAACTTTTGGTCCAAGACTGCTGGTATTTTTGGCAGTTTCTGTAGTCTTTGAACTTGCTTGTTAACATGGAACGGATTCAGGATTTCGAGAAAATGGGCGCACTATTATCAACATAAAAGTGATAAATGCTAACGAGTCTAAAGGAACGCTTATGACTTTGGCCATTTAATTATATAAAATTTTATGATGACAAAAGAAGAATAAAGATTTCAATATTGTTAGACTTGAAATTGTGAAAAAATATAAAGAAAGAAAAAAATTACTTCTTTGAAACGCAAGAGACACCATATATGTTGTTATTGTTGTACCAACACGTTTCGAAATTAGCATTTTTTAAAAGTTTGACCAAACTATCTTTAAGGTGTGTGTCCAAGTATTACTAAAAAGACCGATATAAACTACGAGTGGCAAAATTAACCCATAAAAATATGATTCATCTAACTGCCCAAGTTGTTAGATTGATCGTATTTTCCTGACGAGTCAATTTGAGCAAAACTCAAGTGAGTACATCTACAAATTGCGCTAATTTAAGTTAAATATATACCCCAATTTGATCAATAAAACACCTGTTCAAAATCTTTTTTGGTTAGATATATTAAATATAGTCATAACAGAGAAGAAGGTTTTACTTCGTAATCAAACAAAGAAGTTAATATTTGGTTAGAAATTATTTTATCATAATTCATTATTTAGCCTATTTTAACTCGGTCAATCTCAATTCATATATTCTTTTGGGTTAATGACCCTCCTATTTTATTAATTCATTCCATTTTAATATAACCTGCCTATTTTATTAATTCATTCCATTTTGATATGCCTAATACAACTTATTTGAATTTATGGACTTAGATTATTTTACAGGAAATAGTTTTCGTCCGGAAAAGAAATTGCGATAGGAATTAAAGATGATATAATAACTACAAAAAAGACATTTATTCAGAATAAGCACAAAAAGATAAGTATAAAAGTTGGCGGGGTTTAAACTCAACAGAATAGCTCTCATATTCACGAACACCGGCACACAATTCCATCACTCTCACCTCATAAAGTTTCAAGATACACCAAAAACATCTCCGCCAGCCCACATTCATCCACCATTTAATCGTCGTCCTCCACCTACATTCACGACGGCAAGTTTACTTCTCTTTCCACTTGTATTTTTCATTCTTGCTTTTGGACTATTTTGGTGTTAGTTTGTACTATTGTTTCAAGATTTAGACCTAATACTTTTGATCTTTGAGTGTGGGGGGTGGGTTGGTGGGTGTCAGGGTGGGGTTATTGGGGAGTAGGTTTCGTTGATGAGTTTCTTGCTCCGAAAAGCCATTGAATGTGTGTCAAGAATCAAAAGGGGTGAAGAATTGAGTCAATGATTGTTGTAATACATTCATAGAAGACGAGAGCAATTAGAAAACTACGAGAATAGTGCGGGCAGAGTTGTGGGTTTGAGGAATCTGTATTGAGTCAAATACGACCGGCTGCTCGAGGTGAGTCGAGCCCGGATACAGCGCAAGATCGGGTTGCCTCGATCCGAAGTCGGCAAGTCGAGCACGAAATTGGAGCAACCGAAACGGGGTGACCGATATTGGCCGATGAAAGCATATCTCGTGATAAAGATCAGTTTCGAGCGGATGTTTCGTGTATTCCTGATATTTCGGCCGGAGTAGATATCTCAACCGTCATAAATGTTAGGCCACTATTTTAGGGATATCCCATCCCGTAATTAAATGGATTTTATCTTGTAATTAGAATTTTACCAATTAAGGAGTCTTTCTTTTACCTATAAGAAGGGTGTTTACCTTCATTGTAAAGGGACAACTCATATCAATAGAAAATACTAAATACGGCTACTGTTCATCAAGCTTTGTCTTCTTTGTTATACTTCGTCATTGAATACTCAATCACAGTGGTTTGGTTATTCCTTTTATCTATTATATTCCAGTTATTTGCATTATATTTTACATTGTATCAAATTGATTCACACATCTTTAGCACTACGAACAAATCCAATTGTTACTCGGATTTAAGGGTAAACAGTTTGGCGCCCACTGTGGGGCCAAGGATATTAGTGAATTTTTTGGTACAATTCTCTTTCACGCACTATTTTACGCTTGCTCTTTGCAGAATTTTTTGTTTTTCAGATTACAGCCTAACCATGTCACACTCACTCCCCAACAATAACGAATTCAACCACCAAGGCGAAAACAACGCTGCGCCCGAAAATGAGGTCCCAATCGACGCCAACTCCCAAATGGCAGTCGACGCTGATCAGACCCCCGGCCTATCACACAGCGTTCGGGGGGAAAACCACTCAGGGATTCAACATAGTGGAGAAAACAAAATTAGCCTCAAAGTAATATTCGATATGTTGCTAGCCCAGCAAGCGGTGATAGCCCAATTACAAAGCCGCAGTTAGAACCCGGGCGGAGCCGAAGCCGTTCCTCATCAGGTGGTAGCCGAACAAAATGAGCGGATCGCAGCGCAACCGGATGAGAACGCTTTAGGAGTCAACTCCGGGATTATCAAAATGCTCGAGGAGTTGACTAAGCGAATCGAAATGGGAGAAAAAAGAATCGAAGCTAACGACAAGAAAGTCGAAACATATAATTCGAGGGTAGACCAGATACCGGGAGCACCTCCAGTGTTGAAAGGTTTGGACGCTAAAAAGTTTGTGCAAAAGCCTTTCCCGTCCAACGCCGCTCCAAAACCGATTCCGAAGAAGTTCCGCATGCCTGAAATTTCTAAATATAACGGAACTTCGGACCCAAATGAGCACGTGACAGCTTACACCTGTGCTATAAAGGGGAACGACCTCGAGGACGATGAAATCGAGTCCGTCCTCCTGAAAAAATTTGGAGAAACCCTATCCAAGGGGGCAATGACGTGGTATCACAACTTACCACCGAATTCCATCGACTCTTTTGCCATGCTCGCTGATACCTTCGTCAAAGCCCATGCAGGCACCATCAAGGTTGAGACGAGGAAGTCAGATTTATTCAAAGTCAGACAACGAGACAGCGAAACGTTAAGAGAGTTCGTGTCTCGGTTCCAAATGGAGCGAATGGACCTGCCACCGGTTACAGATGACTGGGCCGTGCAAGCCTTCACCCAAGGGCTGAATATCCAAAGTTCTGCGGCATCTCGACAACTCAAACAGAGCTTGACTGAGTACCCGGCCGTTACCTGGGCAGACATCCACAACCGGTACCAGTCGAAGATCAGGGTAGAAGATGACCAGGTCGGGGCTTCATCGGGCTTTTCTTACCCCATTAAAGCTTTCGATCGACCTCTAAGGGATAACTATCGAGAGCCAAGGTTGAATCGAGACAGACACCGGCCATACCCAGAAGATCGAAGGATTGTGCCGAGGGGGCATAAATCCCCGAAACAGGAAAACAGGTACGATCCCAATCAAAGGAATAGGAGGCCGTTGCCAAAAAATAACTTCGAGAAAACCAGTAACCGCCAAGAAGCGCCTCGATTGTCCGAATATAATTTTAATGTCGATTCGGCAACTCTAGTTTCAGCAATCGGTCGCATCAAGGACACCAGATGGCCAAGGCCGTTACAAACAGACCCCACCAAGAGGGACCCTAACCTTATATGCAAGTATCATGGCACTCACGGGCATAGAACGGAGGATTGCCGACAGTTGAGAGAAGAAGTAGCCCGGTTTCTCGAAAACGGGCATCTTCGGGAATTTCTGAGCAATCGAGCAAAAAATCACTATGAAAATAGGGACAGG